>OW052220.1:26406090-26462852 GCA_932526605.1 Nephrotoma flavescens | reverse complement strand
TATAACGGTTCTAATAATAACCGTCAACCTTGGTAAATTTAAATTAATGGGGTACAAAATTCTACCTTTCTCAGAGCTGCTGGACTTTAACACGCCTGTTGGGCGACATTACTACTCTAACTCACATTGTCTTTAACTGTAACTGTTTTAATATTTACCGTCGAATGAAAATTGCATCTGTTAAGAAAGCAATCTTTGGTAGCAGACCTTAAAACATTCAATATTTTTTTTTATTTGGATTAATGCGAGATTTACAAGAATCAAAAAAAAATTTGGCGTAAGTGCAGTGGACGTGTACATCGCGAAAATCGGATGAAAATTTTTAAAAAATTTTCTTTGTAGGATTGTGTATCTATCGTTTTTACGAGGTGCAAGCCAAAAATTACGAAAAAATCAACACATTTTCCGGAAAATTTTTCCATTTTTTCAATCAAAAATTTTTTTTTTCGGGGTCAAAAACATGTCAGGAATAAAGGATCACTTTTACAAGATTTATTCTAAGTGAATGATTCGAATTCAAAATTAATTTGTTGATACAGTTCTATAGAATACGGTCGAGAGTGATGGAACCAGTTATTTACTGATTATGTTAAAATTCTACAAGCTGTAGAAAATGGCCATTAGCGATAAAACTTGGCTATTTCTTGACAGATTATGATAAAATTCGACATGTGTGATGGAAATAGGATTCTAAATGATTTTTTGAAGTTCTGAAATGTTTTGTCCAGATACGCAGAGCTTTATCACAAAATCATTTAATAATCCCATTTAGATCGTGCCAAATTTAAACATAATCGGTTAACAGAAGGCGAAATTCCATCTCTATTGACCATATTCCACAGCTTTATCAACAAATTTTCATCACACATGCGAATTTCAACATAATCGATTAAGAAATTGCCTAGTTCCATCCCTAATGACAATATTCCAGAACTTTTTCAAAAATCATTTTAAAATCCTATTGAGATCCCACATGTCGATTTTCGTTAAAAATGGCCTAGTTCCATAGCGGTTTCCTTATTTCAGAATTTTATCAAAAAATCATTTTAGAAATCCATTTCCATCGCACGTGTACAATTTTAACAAAATTGGTTTAGAAATGGCCTAGTTCCATCCCCATTAGCCATTTTCTAGAACTTTATCGCAAACTCATTTTTGAATTTTGTCAAAAAATCGTTTAAGTGTCCCAATTTTCCACATGTCAAATTTTAAAAATTCAAACCGGGAATTCCTACATATCGTGTTTTTTTTTTATACAAAACCGGGATTTATAAAATAATCGGGGTTTGGACAAACCGGCGCTTCTCTAGACAAACGTAAGACTTAAATGATTTCAAATTAAAAATGCAAATGGTAAAATTGCAAAATAAAGAATTCTTAGAAGCCGCTTAGCATTCATTTCCTCCACGCCAAGATAACACCTAAGCGCCAAACTTTTTGAAATTTGTTTGGTTATTCACATACTAAAATTCGAAACTCCCCAAAGCCGCTTATCTCCTCTGCCAAGGATAACCCCTACCATAAATTCACAATTTCAACATCAAAATCTACTAAGAAACTCATTATTTATTATTTTTGCTCACCAAAAAAAAAAAAAAAAAAAATGTGAAAATTTTCCCAGAAAATGTGATAATTTTTCCGAAATTTTTGGTTTGCTAAAAACAATAGATACACAATCCTTACAAAGAAAATTTTTTAAAAAATTTTCATCTCACCCGATTTCCGCGATGTATACGTCATCTATACACTTACGCCAAAATTTGTTGCAAAATTAATTATGTACTAATTTCCCAGCCTTTCAAGTCTAGAAAACAAGGAAATGCTTAACGAATCATGATTCAAAAATCAAACTGTGGAAATTCCATTCATACAAAGTGTTAAAATTTTTTGTTTTCTCTTTTTATTTTTTATGTAGAATTCGTGCACTGTTCCCAACAAATAGCAAAACGAACGGTAAATTTTTAAAACAGAAAAATACGTGTTTTAGATGCAAGCAAAATACAAGTCAGTATTATTCCGGTTTAGCTCGTACGTAGTGGTGTGTTTTAATATTTTAATAATTTTAAAATTTTAAGTACCGTTTAGAATTATCGCGAATTCTATTTTCTTTAAAAGCTATGTGTTAATAACCATTTTCTTGTTTTATTTATTGTGTTAGTGAGTGATAGTGAATCAAATTAATTAAAAGCTAAAGTTCAATTAGAAATGGCGTCATTTTAATCGATTTCCCAGTGCGCAGTCGATATATTTTAAGTGAAAATGTTTTTCCTATTTTAGTTTTTTTATTTTAAGTGTTTTTGTGTAAATGGTTTCTATAATGGTGGAACATTAATAGTGTTTGAAAATTGTGAAGCTTTAGTAACGGGATCATCAAAATTTAAGCAGAGCAAATCATCATTCATTAGGTAGGTTTTTTAACCATTGTATTTTAATGATTTTATAAAATTTGTGTTATGCGTCAAAACTCAATTGAAGTAAAAACTATTTAGTTTGAATTTTTAAAAATATCAATTAAATATGAGGAGAAAAAGATACCTTGCTCGGTCAACAATAATGTCATTACATAGACTTAGAAAAAGACTTTCATATGTAGATTCGCTATATAAAGGGTTTTTATGAAAAATTTTAAAATGTCGGCAATTTAGTGTTGCAAAACTATCACTTATTATTTTTGAAGGTGCAATAGTGTTATTTTAGTTTTTAATACGAGAAACCATCGTCAAAAATACAGTTAATCAGAACGCATAATTTTCCTCCAATTGAAATTAGGTTTGATGATGTTGTGTTAAACCGGATTTTGTTTTTAATCGTAATCATTTAAGTTCGGACTACTCTTGAATTTTTACAATTCTAACACTTGCGGAAATTCAAATTTCTGTAATTCGGGACACATACAATTTTCTTAAATATTTCGCCTTTTTTTACAGACTTTTTGTCTCTTCAGTTTGATATTTGGCTCCTTGTATCATTTCCCTTTCTAGCGGATTGTAACTGAGTCATTGTATTGGGTAGTGTGGGAAAATTTAATCTTCTTAATCGGACACTTACTATAGATCGCAGAATCTGCGGTGTTTGTTGAAAATGTTTAATGTGACCAATTAAGAGATTTTTGATTTTTTGTCTTTACAGTAAAATATACTAAGTATATTTCTACAAATATTCTTAATTTATTAAGTAACAGTTTTGATTTTCCTTGCATAACATTTGTCCGCTCCTTTGCTTCACGGATGGTGTGAATGGAAACCTTCGCCCAGATTTTCTCATATGCATTGTTCATGTTAATTTTTATTTCTTCATATAAAAGGCTTTGTTTAGTAGTTGGATATAAAAGTTTTACTCCGAAATGTCACTTAGCAATTGCTGTTTTTGCTCTGATTTTGTACGTCTTTCGTCGATGTATGTTCAAATTACTGCTAATAAAGAGTGAATAACTTTTGCGGCTGTGCCCTTATACTATACAGTACAACCTTTAAGGTATTTTATATCGTATTCCTCATGTGCTGATAAAGGATCATTTTGCACTTCTTTAAGAACAAACCGACGTAGACACAAGTGGAACCCACACATTCCCAAAATGAGATATAAGGTAGGGGTTGATTATTGGGACAATCCAAACAAACGAATGCCTTCTACCTTTCGCATCACGGAATATTTATTTTTTTTTTCTAAGATTTCATTCTTGATTTCAACGTAACTCTTTTCTTCAAGGTATTCTGAATCTAGATGATGTTGATGGTTAATTTTATATAAGCTAACTACGATTTGATCGCAATATACTCGATTTTTCCTCTCACATGATTTATTTGAAACTTAAACCGTTGGAGTTTTAAGCTCAGTTAACCATTTGAAAGACGCCTAAACGGTACTAGTTTAAAATAATATCCTTTTATAAACGGTGTGTATTTCTTGATAGCTAGGATAGCTGTAATGTCGTGGAGCTCAGGAGTCATATATATATATATATATATTTTAGACTGAAGCTGATACAATACGGCGCCAAAACTTTCATTACTTGTATCGGCATCGTATGAAAAAAATTAAGTTATTGCCGGTGTGGAAGACAATATGGGCTCCAAGCACCTAAGTGATAAGTTTACTTCTTTTTCTTCAGACAATCTGTGATTTGTGTGGTCAAGGTGGCAACAATTTTTATAAAACGCCGATACGAGCCGGCCATACGAAGAAGACGGTGCTGTAAATTTGATATCGCCAATTATTTCTGGAGTTGATCTAGTTACCCCATCAATGTACGCTTTGTGATGAGAAAATAATAAAGGTGCACAAAAACCTTGTCGTAGAGATCATGTAGAATCCCTAGATGCAAGATTGTGCTGCATGTACGTGCCCAATCGGCATCATCCTGAATTGGTAGAGTGCCCGCCCGGGAACTGTTTACGCAGTTTTTTCTTTAGCCGACTTAATCAATGGAACATGCCAAAATGCATCCTTCAGATCAAGAGTAATATCTTTGTGTGCTAAAGCCTTCCCACCGAATTTTAGTTACACCGGATTTTATCGTTACCGGCTTACCACTCCTACTTCTCGCGGGGTATTTTATCGTTGTTCAAACCTGTAGGTTTGATAAATACGCGGTTGCTCAAAATAAGAACCATCTATCGATCCTTATGGCTATTTTAAGAAGCTACTGTAGCTTTAAACACCATCTTCACCATCTTCATGACACAGCCTTGGAATCCATTGTGCAAGGGTTGCTTGGAAGGGACTGATGATAGTATTCATTAAGATCGCTTTTACTTAACTGTTGCTATATTGCTGATGAATGATGATCAATTGCAATGCATTTCAAGTTCTTATAGTGTGTTTCAAAGAAGCATAGCGCAATTACGCACTTTGATAAAATCTCCTTTTTGCACCATGTGACTAATTGGTGGTGATGTCTTCTTATGAATCCGACAAATTACAAGATGACGAGCATGAGAAACATTAGAAAGAAGGATATTAAATTAACTCTTCATTTGACCAACTAATGTAACCCACTTTGCAAGAGGTGCTTAGGATTTTACATTGATCTGTTTCTCACCTGGCCACCATTCAACAACTTCTTCGGAGATATACCGGTTTTTGGGCAGGGCATGCGGTTAATTTAAATTATTATTTATATCATCCTGCATCGCTACAAATAGAGGGAGCTTCCAGAATTTCTCTCAGTACATTATTAAAGATGAAATTTAGTGTTGTATTTTCATTAATCAACCCCCCCCCCCCTCCCCTTGAATGAGCTCCAGAGGTCTCAGTTTTAATATCATTATTATATTAGTGTGTCCATTTTCGTCCCACGACTACCTAAAAAAAAAACACTCTATGCTGAGATCTATATACATGGGAATGGGCTGTTACAGCTGGAAGATACCTTGTATTTTGAAAGCTGTAATCTCAACCTGGCTTTGTTAAATGGGTCGTTCGCTTTATACTTTCAACCAGTTCATGATTTTTTTCCAATTTACTCTCGTAAAATTATGATGATGATATTTATATTTTTTTAGATTCCAGCATTTTATAGTAAAAATAGATCAAGACTATTAATTTTATACTGGAAATAATTAATGTGTTTAATGAGCGTTGAAGTCTGAAGAACTGTATACGGAATGAAAGTAGTCGTCATTCTTTTCGAGGCGATCGTCACACAACATAATTTGTGTTAACCTCCATGCGGTGTGGATGATTTTTAAAGCGACTTCTCTAATGAGACCACATCTAATCGTAAGACACTATCGGAAGGCGCTAACTGAGAAAAGAGATGGTAAAAGCTCAAACATATTATCTTTAATGATTACGGTGCCATCACCTTCAGTCAAAATAAATTTACTAACAAGAAAAGGTCTCCAGGTGTCCGGCTCCGATTTCGATGAAACTTTAACATGTTGTAGAGGAGTGGAAAATAAGTGACACGTATTTTTTTTAAGTGCTCAATCCCCTTCTAAGGGGGTGAAAACCGCCCTTGAAGTTGGGCGTAAAAAAGTGACTTTCGATAATTTTCCTCAAAAAACATGAAAAAATCTGCAAGTTTTTAATTCCAAAATAGGTATTTCAGAAACTTACATTATATATTATTTTTTCAAGAATTTTGGTACTACCTAGGGGGTGAAACTACCCCTAGGAAGGGGTTGAAAAATCAAAAAAACTGCTTAAAAAATCCAAATTGATGCGAAACATTCTGGAAAAAATTTATATTACTCCATAAAAAGAATAAGATTGATTTGTTCGAGGATTTTTCGAAACCACCCTTTCTCAGAGGGTTAACCACCCCTAGAGACGATTCTGGAAATTTGCTCAGGACATCTGATTTTTTCGACTGAAAGTTCTTGGTCCTCCTCAATTATGATCATTAACATAGATTCTTACCGATATCATTGATGTTTAGGGGTGAAACATCCCCTAACGGGGGTGAAATTTGTAAAAATTGTTAAAAATTTCTCAATTTGGTGGTATAATTCTTCAATAATTGCATCTGGTTAAATCTCCATCAACATTACACATACAACTGTTAATAAATTAATCTGATCAATGAAATGAATACATTGAATATGTTTAACTACCGTAAGTCACCAGAATGATGAAAATCGAAAAGTCTGAAATTTTGTTGTTTTCCACTGAAATATCTTTCTTTATACAAGACTGTAAACGTTTATGGACGACTGACTGGGAGAGAATACCGGGACATCGAAATAAAACCCTCCGTATTCCGGTCCAGTTATATGTTATTATTGTAGTCATAGCGATCTCAAAGTAAATATAACTTGGTGCGTCATTTAGAAAAATTTACATAAATATAAAGGTTTATTAGTTCGTGAAAATGAAAAAGAACCGATGTCATTAAGAAAAATATATATGTATATATACAATTCTACAGATATATAAGAATATATATTTATTAATGGGGGGGGGGGGGGGGGTAAATCACCAGTCTGGTAATGACGATTTCCTTTCCGTGTTATATCAACTATATATAGATTGGAAATTCTTGAGATTTTGTATAGTTCCAATTCTTCAAATGAATTGGAGTCACGAAAATAATCACTGATATCCTCAAATATCTATAATATTGATGCAAAATGGGACGATGTTCCTAAAAGTTCGTTGGGTTATCGATATTCCAACAGGGGTAGTGAGGCCTTTTAAGGAGGTTGAAGAATGAAATTTTTGAGCTTATATATTTTCTAGAATTAATTGGCCGTATTTCAGAAATTTCTTAAAATTATTACCAATTTATGAAATTTTAGATTCCCGATAGGGTATGTGACAACCCCCACACATCATTGATAGTCATAAGAATCGATGGTAATCATCATATTGGAGGATAGCAAAACACTTCCAGCCTAAACAATCTTTAAATCCATCAAACTTCTTTTTCATTGTTGAGTGATATTTATTTTTTCCACTATTTCCCGCATCAAATTGGTATTTTATGCAAGTTTTTTGATATTAAACCCCCTCCTAGGAGTTGTTTCATCCTGGGATTTCCAAAATTTTTGAACAAATAATAAAAATCTTGGCTTTCCGAGATACGTATTTCATAGTAAAAAACTTTCGGATTTTTTCATGTTTTGTAGGGAAAATTATGGAGAGTCGCTCTTACACCCCCAAATTCAAGTGCGGTTGAAACCATTCAAAGCGAATGATTCATGAAATTTTTGAACGTGCAAACCTTTATCCCAATTTCGCGATCTTATATATTTTTTCTAGAATTATTCCACCAAATTGCGAAATTTTCTTGGAATTTTTAACAATTTTTACAAATTTCACCCCCGTTAGGGGACGTTTCACCCCTAAACATCAATGATATCGGTAAGAATCTATGTTAATGATCATAATTGAGGAGGACGAAGAACTTTCAGTCGAAAAAATCAGATGTCCTGAGCAAATTTCCAGAATCGTCTCTAGGGGTGGTTAACCCTCTGAGAAAAGGTGGTTTCGAAAAATCCTCGAACACGTCAACCTTATTTTTTTTTATGGAGTAATATAAATTTTTTCCAGAATGTTTCGCATCAATTTGGATTTTTTGAGCAGTTTTTTTGATTTTTCAACCCCTTCCTAGGGGTAGTTTCACCCCTTAGGTAGTACCAAAATTCTTGAAAAAATAATATATAATGTAAGTTTCTGAAATACCTATTTTGGAATAAAAAACTTGCAGATTTTTTCATGTTTTTTTGAGGAAAATTATCGAAAGTCACTTTTTTACCACCAACTTGAAGGGCGGTTTTCACGCCCTTAGAAGGGGATTGAGCACTTAAAAAAGTACGTGTCACTTATTTTCCACTCCTCTACAACATATTAAAGTTTCATCGAAATCGGAGCCGGACACCTGGAGACCCTTCCTTGTAAGAGGACAAATACTTCTAAATTATTTTTTCAACCATTTTCAAATAAAAATAGGTTAGTTTTTTTTCAAAAAGCTACGTATGGTAATATATTCCATATTCCAATAAATTTATTTGAAAAATTATAGTTTTGTGCGGTCTTGGTTGGGAATACCACATAGACTGTTAAGTTTTTTAATAAAAAAATTCGTAGCAGCTAACGAGTGCTATCAATTTCTTGCAGTTTGTAGAAACTTCTCGAGAAACAAAAAACTGGCCCGTAAAAACTTGTCGTCATACCATTCATCAAAGTGGCCCAAACAGGAAACGACTTGACCTCTTACGTGTTCGCTGGTTGCAGCTTAATCTAACAATATACTGTGTGCAAATCTTTCTCGACACACTATACAATTTCACAATAAGCAGGGCCATATTTAGCTAAATATGGCACTTGTGAAGCTACCAGAAACGATAGGTCATAAGAAGAGCTTTGGGGAACAAATCCCGATTACTGTAGTTTGACGAGTAACTCATCCAAAAATAAAGCCAAAAAAATTCAAAAATAGTAAAGAGGGAAAAGGACACATCCACAGAAATCGTTTCATAACTGTAGCGGAAACCAAAAGACCATACTCAGTTCAACCTTTCCTTTCTTTGATCACATACTTGCTCGGTAGTTCACACCTATCTATCGAATTTTCCATTTTTACTTTTTCAAAAAAAAACCGAAAACGGAAATTTAGTTGGCACCTAATATAAGTGAATTCAGTGACTTTTTAAATTAACCACGAAATCCTTATAGGTATTGAGGTTACGTTGCGTCTTTATATTGTTTATTCAGTTTATGCAGCGAAGAAGAAAAATATGGCGTGGAATATATGATCCGAGTTTCCTGTGCTAGAATCGGAAGTTTTTTTCCCCTCAAATAGCAAGTTGGAGGTGGTATATCTAAATCGGTATGCCAAAATGGTCCATTATATGATTTACCAACATTCTGAATACTTTATTCCTAATTCCTTAAATCTACATCACGCAAAAAAAGCTGCATACTAGTCTTCGCTCGTAAAGTGTTCGAATACAGCAATTTAAGGGTATATTTGATTGAGGCTTTGATTTCAGGACCTTCTTGGGTTCGAACCAATTAAAAAAAATCAAAAATACTTTGCGCGCTTAGTAAGTGAACCTGCTCCAATTTTGTTTTAATTTGTAGGCTTGACACAATTTTAATTTCGAATTGTTTTGGAATTTTTATTAAGTAGGGTATCCGTTCCTACAGCTTTAGCAATGCCACTAGTAAATCTTGGTTCTAGCTTAGTGGCATATTACCGAAGTAATAGTAATTTAGTAAATTATTTATCAGGTTTGAGAGCTGAAATACTGACAGCGAGTATTGATAATTTTAAAGTTTTAGCGGTACTTGTAACTTGTACTGGTGGTTGTAACTGAACTACAAGTAGAAACGGTAGATATAAAAGAATTTTCAGTTTCAGGACTTGATATTTTTGCTTTAATTATAATTTCACGTTATATTTTGAAACTTTATTTCAGGCTAGATAGATTTTCTCGGCCTTGGTAGATTTTGTTCCGAACTACATCTGTCAATCATTCTATCAATATGTTCTTTGTAGTGGAGGCATTGTGCCAGAACTGTAACTATCTAAAAAAAGAAAAACTATCCACTTGCTGACATATGTAGCGGTTCATGTGGTGCTTAAAATATAATAAGTATTTCATGTCTCTTGTCAGTTCTCAATAAACTCATCTAAAGGGTCTTTCAATATGGTCGAAATTTCTTAGGTTATACCGGCCATGTTTTTTTTGTTCTGATTAATAAATCATCCAGTAATTTATCTTTCCCAATTTAAACTCGAGACAGTCAATTGCTCGTCGTTCGAAAGGACTTACCCTTTCTTTAACTTTAACTTGGTGCATTTTGCATCAGACCACCCGCATATAAAATCCAATCGACCCAGGAACTTAAGGTAAACGGCACGTATGTGAAGATAGCCCGAAACCATCCCGAAAAAAGACTTTCCAAACATTTGGAGCCCGAAAAACAACATGAAACATCTCAAAATTGCACTCTATCCCGAAAATAAAAAACAATTGATCTAAAAACCCATTTATTATTTTTATTAGTTTAAAATATTTACGTTGCAAGTACGTTGTACGTTGTACAATAATAAAATAGTAACATAATTAGTTCAAAGAAAATCTTAGCACATATTTTTCTGTATTCTAAAATATTATAAATTTAATAATGTCGTGTTGTTGTGTTTACACATAATATTTAATGTACCTACCAAATAACACGCACATGATCTATAAAATTAAATAACTAAATTTATAGATATTTAAGTATAAAAAACCATATTCAAAATTAAACACACTCAAACTCACACATTTCTGCTCACAAGGATTGCCGAGTACATTGGATGATGAGATTTACTCGATTACTTCATTTCCGACCTCGGATATATTAACAGACCAGAGAACCGCATTTGAGACAGACGCTACTGGATTTAAAAGTAATAATCTTTGACTTGTTAAGATAAATATTTGCAAATGATCTATACATGAAGTGTGTGTACATGCTCGAGCGCATATATTCCTTTTTCAACCAAAAAAAAATAAAAAAATGGCTAAATTAAAGTCCATACTACACAAATGTGTGAATAAAAAATCATAGTATGTAATGGCGTTTTGGATAAAAAATTTCTCTTGATTTGAAGTACAACCAACACAATTGTTTGTATGGTTATAGTGTTTTTTTTTTCCGAAGAAACATGTTTGAAAGGAATGCGCAAATGTGTAAGTTTGTTGAAACACACACAAAAAATAAGTTTTTGACATGGTACTTTTGCCGTACTCGCACAATTGTGTTAGTAGTGAGAGTGTTGGATTCTTGCCGACGAAACCACCACCCCCAGTAAACCATGCCGATCGGGCCCCGCGGAACTACCGTTACGTATTACTTCGCGAGGTAGGTTCAACGAGCGTGTGTGCGTGTGCGTGTGCGTGTACGTGTACGTTTACGTGTGCGTGTACGTGTACGTGTATGTGTATGTGTACGTGTACGTGTACGTATGAGTGTGCATGTGCGCGTGCGTTTGCGTGTGAGTGAGTATGTGTGTGTGTGTGTCTGTGTGTGTGTGTGGGGGGGGGCGTAATTATATGCAATTCAAATCAAAATGATTGGATGATATTCTTAAGGCCATTGAATGCTGCAGTAAAGAGGCTTTATTAATCAAATGAAAAATCCTTGTTTTCTTCCATTAGTTTTAATACATTGACAAGTAAAAAGATTCTTTCTTCTTCAATCACGATTTCGTATTTTTCACATATTAGTTCTAAGACTAGTTTAGTTGGACTTTGTTCCAAAAATTTCAATTAGAATGTCTTTCCGGATACCACTTGCCAACATTAGCTAGTTATTTAGGATTTTTTCAACAATATTTTTTATTCTTCCTTCAACTATACCACATTTACTCGTCCCTATCAATTTTACAGCTGTAGCTAAACCTTGAACTAAGGAATCAAACGCACAGGTATTTGAGTAGTAATCGCACGTTTTGGTTCCATTTTGAAGGACTGGTAATGTATTAGTAGTTAAATTATTTTTAACTAGAGACATTAGACTTTTTTGTACCACTTTATGAGATCGTTTTGGAGTACGAAAATCATCATTCAACTTCGAATTTTGACTTAAAATTTTGAGAGAAGTGATAGCACGCTCTTCTGGCGACTGACTACTTTTGTGTTTTAATTTGGTAAGGTTAAAGGTAGATCTTTAACTTGTAGAGGGAGTCACATTTACATTTTTTCGCTTCCACACCGACTGATGCTGTTGGGTGCGTTTTAAATTTTTTTTTTTTTTATTTTTCTATTGATTTTTTAAACGACCAAGTTTAGTTGGTAATTTACTAATGTCGCTGGACGTTCTAAATTTTCGCTTTATTGTGGCAAAGTAATTTTCGATGTGACTATTACTGTGCCTAATTCCATCATTGATGATACCGCTCCATAAAGGTAAATAGGTCATGTACTTCTTAAGCACCAAATTTAAAAATGGAGGATTGTATAAGCTATTTAAACCTCCAGCTATACAAGAAGTGTCTTGGTTTTCACATAAATCAGCCTCATCCATAATTTTTTTCATATCTTAGTAATATGTGCTTTGGAGATATATATGCTTTGTGCTATCCCTGTGTTCATCCGATTTTTTGTTGTGTTTTATAGTCATTTCAACAGTCGTGTCACACTCACTGGTAACTATTATACTAGTTAATAATTCTAAAGCTTCCTGCACATGTCTCTTTATATATTTTAAATTTAAAATAATTACAAAATACTTCCATATATCTTTAACAATGTCATAATTTGATGCCATGAAAATCGACGCAAATATTTCTTTAAATAGATTATAATTCGCTGGACATTTGGAGAAATGTTTGTGTATGTCATCTGCCATTGTATGTGTTAAATGACAACAACATAAATATACTTTAACAATGGAATCTTTTAATTTATAGCTCTGACGTTTGCTAATCCAATTATGTGTCGCTGTCAAATATTCGATTATATCCATGTCATTAAAAGCGCTTAATACTGCATTCGATTCAGCGAAAGAAAAATCAATGACCACAGAATTAAATATATTCCATTTTTTAAAATTAGGTTCAACATTTAATTTATACGATTTAAGCCAACCGCCAATGGAATCAATCATATGACTTGAACTAACCATGTTTGTAAGGGGAAACGGTGAGACGACATCTGAATCACTGGTTTTTGCAGCAATTTCTAGTGCGTAATAGAGTACGGTGGTGCAAGGTTTAAAAGGTGCCCGTATCAAACTGCTAGTAGCATCTAAGTATAAAGAAAGATCTTTATCTTTATATAATTCCCTTATTATTTTTTGAATGCTATTTTGCATTGCGCTAAACGTAATTACTATAAAAGAACGGCGCATAATTTTTTGAATGTACTTGTCTTCACTTAATTCACCGATTTTCCATTCTTCATCTATATCGAGAAAGTCATTAACGTTTTTATCGTTGGATTGTAGTGCCTCATATCTTATTTTTCTTAACACATCATGAGACTTAGACTTCTGAATAGTGTTGTGTTTTTGAACAAAGTCAATATCTTCCTCGTCAATTAACTCTTCTGCCACTCTCTCTACAGAGTTTTTTAACAGTTTTGTTTTTAAATATCTCGATTATAACCTTTAACATAGTTAAACTGTTTCAATGGATGAATAATATGGTCTGAGGTAGCATAAACATCGAATATTCCAGATCTTAAATTTCGATTTATTAATTTATACTCTCGACAAGTCTGAAGCAAATTTCTATGGCCACAATAGGTTCTAATTGAGAGAGGACTCTTTAAAATATCATACCTCTTCAATTTTATGAGGCAACCGGTTTGTTTAGTTAAATACTTAGAAATTACAGAACTGTATAAATTAGATTCTAACCTCTTTTCTTTGGGTAAGTAAATCATTTTCCAAACGTTATCGGAAATATTTAAAGTAAAATCACATTTTCTATAAATAATCTTTCCCAAAGACTTTTTTACTTGGTCGCCAGATTGATTCTTTTGTCTTTTTTCGATATTGTTTGACGGGATATTATTTTAATTAATTTCTAAATTTTTTTCGGCAGAGATATTCAATGGTAACTGAACGAACTCAGCGTTTGAAGTTTGATATTCGTTAGATTCATATTCATAAATTGGACTACTATCATGTATATGATCATGTCTCAATCCGAGGTCGAAAATGAAGTAATCGAGTGAATCTTGTCAAGCACTTTACTCGGAAATCCTTGTAAGTGGCGATATATGAGTATTAATTGGCGCCTTTCATATACAACAGACATTGGTTCAATCTGGTGGTCCAGTAATATTTTTATTCCCTATCGTATTGCAACAAGATTACCGAATATAAATCAGAAATGATGTAATCGAGTAAATCCCATCATCCAATGTACTTGGCAATACTTGTGAGCAGAAATGTGTGAGTTTGAGTGTGTTTAATTTTGAATATGGTTTTTTATACATAAATATCTATAAATTTAGTTATTTAATTTTATAGATCATGTGCGTGTTATTTGATAGGTACATTAAATATTATGTGTAAACACAACAACACGTCATTATTAAATTTATAATATTTTAGAATACAGAAAAATATGTGCTAAGATTTTCTTTGAACTAATTATGTTACTATTTTATTATTGTACAACGTACAACGTACTTGCAACGTAAATATTTTAAACTAATAAAAATAATAAATGGGTTTTTAAATCAATTTTTTTTTATTTTCGGGATAGAGTGTAATTTTGAGATGTTTCTCAAAACTCGAACCAATTTTTGAAAAGTCATTTTTCGGGATGGTTTTCGGGCTATCTTCACATACGTGTAAATGGCCGCAAAAACAACGCTTTGTGTTTGCTGATTCAGCTCTGTAGCAATTGGAAGTTGACTCAAATTTCGCTAAAAAATCATTTTAGAGAAGAAGCTCATTTTTGAATGAATGGATATGTGACCAAGCAATATTGTTGGATTTGGTTCCAATGATATACCAATGCACACGAAATACACCAACACTAAGTGCATCCCAGCGACGTGAACTGGCCACCTAGATTGTTCGATTTAATTAAAGGCTTTATCCTTTTAAGCTATCTTAAATCGCAGGTCTATTCGAATAAACCGCAAACAATTGATGCATTCAATTCAACACAACGAAACCCATCCAGCAACTTCATCAGATTAATGTGACAAAGCCATCGAAAATTGAAATTCCGAACATGTCCAACCACTCAAAGCCGCGCCGGACGTTTGAACGTCGTTATAGTGCTAGAAAATATTCTTTCAATAAATTGAGTGGATATCTCACACACAACTTGTTTTATTTAATTATATTTATATTATAACTTATCGATTTGGAAAAAATTCTATCCCTTCTTGGGACATAACAATTTTAAACAGATAAGAATTAAATAAGTTTTAAATTACTTCTATATATGTGTCGTCATTCGAAAATTCAGCTGATCTAGTTTCATGTGGTATACTCTAAGAGTTCTTCAGGAAGCATAACCTGTCAACTTGATTACCATTTCAAAGTTGAGTTCACTTTTAAGAACAATATTAAAACAAAGCCTAATTTTTCCATCGGAAGGAGGCTTTTGATAAGATCTAAATACCTATGCTGCAAAATTTGTCGAATAGTCTTACCACTTTTATATGCATAGTTTACCGGAAATCGTGTAAAATTAACAAAATGGTTCATTGGATTGGGCACCAACTGTGATTGGCCAATTATATCTTCTACAATAGTGCGAAGGGACCAAAATCAATTTTATATAGTTATAGGGGTAATAGGTCTATTCTGCGATCCTTTTATCTTAAGACAAAATATTTTTGGCCATTCGTCAATTTTATTAAGTTATATAGTGCCGCAGAGATTTGGAAATAAAAAATTATTACTTTGATTTGATTAATCATATTAATTCTATTAAACTCAATAATCATAGTTCATAAAACTACTAATATAACATGAATCATTCCAAATTACAATAGTTCAATAAACAAAAAGATAGTTCCAACCAACAGCGCTTTAATTATACTATAACCATTTACCATGGTGATACTTTACACAAAAAAAAAAATATTCTACACGAATAAATTAGTTCAACTTCAAGTGAGAGGGGGGTGGCGATGCCAGAACACCCAAACAATTAAGTTTCACAAAATTTTCTTACAACATAATAAATATTTTTCAAAAATATATAAAATTATAACAAAAAAAAAACTGTTTCCTGTTAAAACCTAACACCCCAGTGTCTCACATTCATATACTCGTAACTAGAACTGTAGAAATATAAAAAAATAGCGCAGAAGAGCTTTATTACAGAGCTTTCTATGCTGTTTGTAAATTATAATTCATTAAAGTTAAAAATTTAATTCAAATTCGAAGCAAACATAATTTTAATTTAAAATGTATCCACCACAGCAAAATAACCGTATCTCCCAACCCGAACCAAACCAAAACCAAAGCACTCAGTACTTATATCAATATGGAAAATTTTCTGTAATATCCGTAATTTATTTAAGAAAATGAAAAACTTTTTATTTTTTCAGTTTCGACAGTATAACGACTACATACATATATACCAGTAGTATGTGTAAGACGTATGTATATGTTGTGTTGGTTGGGAGCAGGCGAGGACGAAGGAAGTATGAACCACTTTAAAAAGTTTTTCTTGTCAAATTTTTATTTTTCTTTTTCTGTTGCTCTCCACTTGATATTTTATTTTTCATGCTTTTTAAATAAAACTCGAAAAGTTTTCCGGATTTTTATTTAAAACATTTTTTTGTGTCTTCTTGTCTGTCCTTATACTGTGAAAATACTACAATAATTTTTTTTTATTCTGACGACAATCCAACAATATATAAAATTATAAGAAAACGGAAAAAGTACTGAAACGGAAGAAGTTGTGGAGAAGAAAATATATTTATTATTCGGGATAAGATATACATACACAATACAAACATAAGACACACAGTAAGGGTAATCGAAACAAATCACATCAAAAGTTCTTTTTTTCGTTCGTCGTTCTTTCGAAAGCAAAAAAAAGGAAGCTTTTTTCAATAAATTTTGTTCAAAGCTTTTTTGAATATAAATATGAAAATAAAAAAATTGTTCTGTGTTTTCTTTTAAAGCTAATCCTTATCAATTTCGTGCTTATAAGTTCAAAAACAGTGATTGTGTGTATTACCAAAAAAAAAAAAACTCTAAGTAAAGTTGTTGATGTGAAATTTTGCAGAGCTTATTGTTAAAATTAACAGAGGTTTATCAATCTATACCATATTTATATTTACTTTTGTTGGGATTATTCAAAATCAAAATTCTTATAAATCCTTTTTAATCCTTTCGTTAAATATTAAACAGGATTTGTTTTTGCGTCATATTTTTATTTGAAGTTGGTGTATATGTGTTAGAGATAATTCGCTAAATTTCACTAAATTTGCGAAATTCTGTAAATACGATAAATACAGTAATAAATGGTTAATGGCGAGTGCGCTAAATACGTGGTAATTACGGTAAATAGCGTAGTTCCAGATAAATATGACAAATAAATCGCATTTATCATTTTTATTCACATTTACTGTATTTACCGTAATTACCGCATATTTAGCGTATTCGCCAATAACCGAATTTCACAAATTTAGTGAATTCTAGCGAATTATCTCGAGAAACTATGTAGTTTCTATCAAGTTGTCTTTCTTCATCCATTCAACCGAGCTTATTCATGGTCGCTACTACATCGTCATCGTTGATTCCTGAATTCGGATCTCGAAGAACCTGTTGAAACATTAAGGTGATTCCGTCATTATTATCTGCCTGTGAATCGTTGAGCTCCATCTCTTCCCGACATAATGGCGCGCAAATTTCCTTCGTTTTATGAAAATCCAAGTTGAATTCGAATTCTTTTCTCCATATAAACATTTCATTTTCATCGAAAATACGCAGAAACGTGTCAGAACATAAGTTGACGATGAGGATCATAATTTCTGTATCTTATAGGTTTCGGAATTTTCCGTTCTTTAACTCTCCCTTTACCATTCACATTATATCGAGGATAAAAAGGTGGGCTAGCGACTTAATGACGTAAGTTCAACGGGTCTTTTTTCATACTTATCGAACCAAAAAAAAAAAAAAAAATACGCAAACATGTTGCGCGGCAACATAACGACTTCACTTTTTGTTAAACTCGATTTCTCTCCCCATCTAATTTGTAGATCGCAGGCTTTGAAAATCAATTATTAAGGGGTAAAGTTCAATAATATTCAGTTTGGTTGAGTTTCTACCTCTTTCTTCATTCCACCTCCAATTCATCTTGGGTTATGTCTATTTTGGATTTTGGATAACAAGGATAAGAGGGTAGTTTTGCTCGATTAAATTCAGCAAAATTTAGGCACAACATAATGTTATTTTTATTAAGTTTATAATAATACCAAATTTTTTAAATTCAATTAGCTTTGAATGAAACTGAAGGTTTCAAAATAAAATAGTTTGCAATTATTCCACATCCACAAGAGGGTAAGCAGAGAAATTCAAAGCATGAGTCAAATGGCAATCAACAACCAGAAAGTAACCTCGTGCGTAGGATAATACAAAATACGAATACGTCGGATACGTGGATCTACGACAGAAGCGAAACTACCAACACACCCCACAAGGTACGTCGATAGCAAGAAAAATGGGACCGTGGGGCCCGTATTCCCACAATTTATTTAACGACGGAGTATAAAGATACCCCCAAAAGTGGTGCCTTATCGTAACCTCCTTTGGAGGGGCTCGTTGAAAATTTAAATATAAAACGATACGAAAATAATAATAACAAAGAAAATCAAAAATGTCAAAATATCAAAAAAAAACATCAAAAATAATTTAAAGAAATATAAATTTTTAAACAAAACGATGCGGATGGTATGATGAAATGGAAATCTCACACCGTGCCGGGTAAATAAAATAATAATAATCAAAGTGTTTCTGTTCCTCAAGTTTCGCTCGAGGAATTTAGGGAAAAAGAAAAAATGAAAGCTAAAAAAATGAGAACTAAAACCAGGACAAATGATATCCGAGATCCACCACAATCAAATACAACATAGTGGAAATGGTCGGAGCTCTTCTATCAAATGCCCTGAGAGTAGGGGTATGACATCCCATCCGCGCGTAATCATACAGCCCGTGGTGGTTACTATCGCCAATTAGGATGCCAACCGGAAGGAAGGCTTTGGTGTGCGAATTCAAACAGTGTCAGGTGGTGGTTTCGACACTGGATGCGTACACCAAAGGGACTGATGCTACGTTAATTAAAAAAAATAAAAATTGAAAATTAAATTGAAAGCTAAACAAAATATAAAAATTTAAATTTAAATAAAATTCGCGAACTTTGGGCGCCACTGTAACGAAAGGCTCAGCAGCCGACCCGCAGATTTCAACTAAGCTCGCAGAGGCTTCACACGGTTGCCAGCTAGATCTCAGGGAGAAATGCTTGAGTCGTGCAATTTGATGCTTGCGATGTTCCTGGCCTACACCGTGTTTACAGATAATTTTAACAAAAGACAACGAAAATTAAATAAAAATAAGAAAAAAAAACCGGATGTTCCGCCGAAATTTGTCGGACGAAACTTAAGGAACATTGTGAAATAATTGTAGCCGGGTGTAAACGACACAGAATGGAGCCTCCCCTCTTATCATACCGAACCCGTAAAAATTTAGGAATTCATTTTTTTTATATAACTACCAAGGAAGGAAAAAATTTAAATAAAGAAACAGCCCGACCAAGAAGGGGGACGACGATGAAGTGGGAAGAATTCAATACAAAATCCGTAAAAACAATTTGAAAATAAAAATAACCGCATTCAACAAATTTGAGAACGAGACCAACGTGCGATCTTGGTCGCGTGCACAACCACCATAAGATGGTGCTCGATTACACAATTATTTACCAAGGAAATCAAAATTTAAATACAAAAATTTAAAAATAAAAAAAAATCGTACCTTAATACTAAACAAACTACCAATGCAGCCTGGTTGCCGTCATGCCACAAGCAACAAGCTCGGATCGTTGGGCGTATTCCCGCCGTAAATCGAATAACCGTTGTGGCCTTAAAACCGTAAAAATATTTGTTTACCTTAAACAATCGTAGACTCACCTGGCCACCCGTAAATGGAGATAAATGGATAAGGCGTTGTGTCGCCAAAACCCGTAAACAATTTCCGTGGGGCGTTGTGTCGCCAAAAAAAAGCTTAACACCTAATGAAATGTGGTTACCGTTAGTAATACGGTACCACATCGAAAATGAGGCAACTGCTGAGATTAAATGTAATACAAAACGTAATAATGCCAGGTCTTATGACATCCAGTCACTTTTTATGGTTACACCCAACAACTTTATATTATAATGTCGATCATTTCACATATTCAGGAAACCCAACTAATCTTGAACTTGAAAAGCACACACGCAAAATATGTTATATCCTTGTTTTGTGTGGCTGGCCGTTACACGCCAGAAGCATAAGTTAAATGTTCTTTTTTTTCACTCAGATACAAAAAACTTTTCATTTAATTCACTGTCTTTTTTTTTGCCAGCTACATATAAAGAACTGTCCGACAGATTTTAAAAATGTCATTTCACCCAACAAAATAATCAAATTATGTATTATTATCAAATAAAAAAATCTTTATTTTTAAATCAAATATTTTATTTTTTCTCCAAAACTAAAAAAAACAATCGCCCCCGACTCATTAACAAACAAAAAAAATTTGACAACTTTTATCAAAAAAAGACGAGACTTTATATTTTGTTTTTATATACAACTCAAATAAACTATTTTTTTTATCAATTTCCAAGTCAAGACTATAAGACCCCTATTCTCCTAGACGCATCACTTCAAGTGACGTGACTACTAATCTTCCTGATTGCTAGATCATTAAATAGAAATTTACAAAATAATTGTTCAATTATGTATTTCTGGCTGTTTTTTTAAATCTTAGTATGCTGCTCTATAAATATTTTCTTACGACTGCTATCACTCCAAATGACAATTTCTATCACTTGAAATTTTGACGTGACAAATAAATAAAAAAAAATTCAAACTAATGAAGCCAACTAAGATTTAAAAAATTTTCATTGAGAGCTTTGCACAAAATTATTTAGTAAATTTTGATTTTAAAACCTAGTAACCAGGAAGATCCATAGTTACGTCGCATGAAGTAATACGTCTAAGGGAATTGAGCTGTAAAGAGATTCTCGCACGAAAAAAAACTATTAGAATGTTCTTGTTGTTGTTCTTCTTCCTTTTTCGTATGTGTCACGTTCGCACTCTCTCCAACGCGCGTCAAATGCACATATATAAAAAAAGGGACCATCCCAAAAAAAACATTCTATACCGTCTTGCAGTTCCACGCACATACCCGACGTACTTTGGTCTTTCTCCCACATTTACCCGACGCTCACGCGACACCACCGTATTGGGAAAAACTGGAACCAACAAATAAAGAGGCATTCACAATGTGACAGCACAAAAATATATTAGTACCAAATGCTCGAGAACAGGTGGCACTGTAATCATAATAAATACTCCACTACTATAGAACGAATAAAAAAGAATTCACATATGGAAGCAAAATAATTGTTATCACCATAGAATTGTTTCAATCGCCATATCCGTTCTACCGAATCGACATTTGGTGGTAAAATTTTCAACCAACCGGTTCGATATAATTTCAGCAAATACCCGTACGTTGCCAAAACGCGAGGTCTGCTGAAAACATCGTTGCTGTGTGTGAAAGTGTACGGAAAAATCCGAGACAGACAATTTCTCGTCATTCATAATTACTTGAACTTTCTGTAACTTCAACTTGACCAATTTTGCGTCGAGGTTTTTTCTGCACGAGCGATTCGCGACCATTCAACACCTTTAGACGTCTTCCTTTTGGGGCTATCTTAAATCGCTGCCTATGCGAATAAATGGCTAATAAGTGATGCCGTTAACGTCGACATAACGAACACCAACGAGTAAGTCGTCGAAAGTTGGAACTCCCGAAAATGTACCACCACAATACATTTAAAAATCGAGCGTCCTTATTAAAAGACACCAGTGGTACTATTCTGGTTTTCCCTGGGAATTGGGAAAAATAGTTTTATATTATTTTTGTCAAAATTATATTTTTCTGGCCTACTGTTGCAAATAGTTGGGTGTACATATTTTTAAAGCAAAGATATACATATTGGGAATTATTTTTCCCTATAAAAATTTTGTGGAACAAATCTCTCCCAATCAACTTTGTTTCGAAAATATTTACACCAAACTAATTCCAACAGTAGGCCAGAAAAAAATTTAGACAAAAATGCTATGAAAATATTTTTCCCAATCCCCTATTCCCAGGGAAAGCCAGAATAGTGCCACAGGGTATGCTAAATACGAGGGGTGTTCAATAAGTTCGGTAAATCTATTTATAAAAAGCGGTAATATACATTTTTTATTTTGTTTTTTTTATTACTTTAATTTAGTCTACAAAGAAAAATCAGGCAAATCAATTGTTTTATTTCATTTTTGAACGAGAGATTTAATGAAGACAAGTTTTGAAAATTAAAAAAAAAATGGAAATTATTGAACATCGTGCAATATTTTTATTTTGAAAGATAAACTCGATCTGGCGGTTCAAAATTACCGTTAGAGGGTAAAATTACCCTCAGAAGCTTATTTTGAAAATGTGGCCAATACGTGGCATTAAATAACATACAGAACGGAAATGAAACTTTTGATTTGCATGAACTTCGTTCGTGTCGGTAAACGAAACGGAGAATTAAAAAAAATAAAATTTCTATTACTGTTACTTCATGTAGATTTACCGAACTTTTTGAATACCTCTCAATCGTTATTTCTAAAATGTAATTTTGACAACATCATTTTAGAATTGACAATAAAATTTTTTGTAAAAGTAAAATCAAATTAATTTTTTTTTACAGTATACGTTTTAAAATCTACAATTTAAGCAATTTACTCAACACGCAATTTATCAAATTTATTTAATTTATTTAATTTATTTAATTTATTTAATTTATTTAATTTATTTAATTTATTTAATTTATTTAATTTATTTAATTTATTTAATTTATTTAATTTATTTAATTTATTTAATTTATTTAATTTATTTAATTTATTTAATTTATTTAATTTATTTATTTATTTAATTTATTTAATTTATTTAATTTATTTAATTTATTTAATTTATTTAATTTATTTAATTTATTTAATTTATTTAATTTATTTAATTTATTTAATTTATTTAATTTATTTAATTTATTTAATTTATTTAATTTATTTAATTTATTTAATTTATTTAATTTATTTAATTTATTTAATTTATTTAATTTATTTAATTTATTTAATTTATTTAATTTATTTAATTTATTTAATTTATTTAATTTATTTAATTTATTTAATTTATTTAATTTATTTAATTTATTTAATTTATTTAATTTATTTAATTTATTTAATTTATTTAATTTATTTAATTTATTTAATTTATTTAATTTATTTAATTTATTTAATTTATTTAATTTATTTAATTTATTTAATTTATTTAATTTATTTAATTTATTTAATTTATTTAATTTATTTAATTTATTTAATTTATTTAATTTATTTAATTTATTTAATTTATTTAATTTATTTAATTTATTTAATTTATTTAATTTATTTAATTTATTTAATTTATTTAATTTATTTAATTTATTTAATTTATTTAATTTATTTAATTTATTTAATTTATTTAATTTATTTAATTTATTTAATTTATTTAATTTATTTAATTTATTTAATTTATTTAATTTATTTAATTTATTTAATTTATTTAATTTATTTAATTTATTTAATTTATTTAATTTATTTAATTTATTTAATTTATTTAATTTATTTAATTTATTTAATTTATTTAATTTATTTAATTTATTTAATTTATTTAATTTATTTAATTTATTTAATTTATTTAATTTATTTAATTTATTTAATTTATTTAATTTATTTAATTTATTTAATTTATTTAATTTATTTAATTTATTTAATTTATTTAATTTATTTAATTTATTTAATTTATTTAATTTATTTAATTTATTTAATTTATTTAATTTATTTAATTTATTTAATTTATTTAATTTATTTGATTTATTTAATTTATTTAATTTTTTTAATTTTTTTAATTTATTTAATTTATTTAATTTATTTAATTTATTTAATTTATTTAATTTATTTAATTTATTTAATTTATTTAATTTATTTAATTTATTTAATTTATTTAATTTATTTAATTTATTTAATTTATTTAATTTATTTAATTTATTTAATTTATTTAATTTATTTAATTTATTTAATTTATTTAATTTATTTAATTTATTTAATTTATTTAATTTATTTAATTTATTTAATTTATTTAATTTATTTAATTTATTTAATTTATTTAATTTATTTAATTTATTTAATTTATTTAATTTATTTAATTTATTTAATATATTTAATTTATTTAATTTATTTCATTTATTTATTGGAAATACAAATTTATTCGGTTGATTTTCAAAAAGTGCCTCTGACTATAATAAATTTTTTATAGTGACAGCTGATTTCTGTTGTTTCAGATAGAGTATGCATCTGCCGTTAACATTCAGTTTGTATTGCTTTGAGATTCATGCAAAACGTGTTTTTTTTATTTTCGTATGCAATTCAAAGTTTACGCAATTTACACCATTTACTCAATGTTCGCAATATACGAAATTTTCGGAATTGATGCAATTTACGCGATCGACACTATACACGCTATTTACATTATTTACACTATTTACAATATTTACAATATTTACACTATTTACACTACACTTTTTATACTATTTACACACTTTACACTGTTTACGTTTTACACATCGCTGTCATTGGTTTCGTGAATTTATTGAGTTAATTTTTTTTTCAAAGTATGATATACAAAATATTTTATACATTGCAAACCACGTTATTCGTTGTATATCTGTATGTAAAATATACTTTTGCTATTATTGGATTAATTCATAGGCTTACTATGGTTTGTAAAATGGATTTGATATTTTCCCAAATGAAATGGAAATTATTCGTTTTATATTCTAAAATAAAACATGTAAATCGTAAATGATTATTTCGAATTTTAAAAAATTAAATAATTTAAATTTATTCACGTATATTATACTATCGAATTTTGGCAAGAGAATATTTTTAATCGAAAATTATGCGGATAAATTATGATGAATAAATTCATTGATAATTTTCTATATAAATTAATGACAAGAAAGGGGACAAACGCAATTGACCGGAAAATGTGTTTTATGTGTACGAGGTAAACCACTGTACAGTCCAGTAAACCAAATTTAATTAAAAAAAAAAAAATATTTGTTTGTACTTTCAAACTAAAATAATATAACCAAAAAAATCTGTCAAAAACCATATAGGTATATAATATGTAGTTTCAAAGGACACAAAAAGGTAGAAAATGTCGGCAAAATAAGACATCAGCCAAAAAATATAAATTCTGGGAAAGTAGGGTTTGTACTATTATCTACCTAAAAAATAAAAATCTATTTATTTAGGGTAGATTATTTTATCTACGGGAAGGTAATTAACTTTAAATAATTTGAGCTTTTTCTCAGGAAACAAGGGAACGTAGACAAAATGAAAATGTTTTTAATTAGATTATTAATTTTCTAGACGATTTATTACTATGTGATTATTTGTTTATTCTTACTTATGAACTTTTTTTTATTGAAGGTGATGCCTTCATGATGGGAAGCTTTTGTAGTTTTTTATCCTCTTTTGAAACCACGTGTCATAAATAAAAATGGAAAATTTTTTCATTGACAGTTTTCTAAATAAAAATAAATATTGCTAAGCCTTGATGTAAATTTCGGTAATAAAATTTTAAGTGGGGGACATTTTAATGATTTTAATCTTTTTTAGGCTTGATAATGGTGTTTTAAAAAGAAATAATTAGAGATAATTAAATGCAGAAATTTTGTTATGGATTTTTTTATATGAAAACTCAAAATTTCAAAACAGACTTTTGTTTATCAAAAGCACATAAAACATTAAATTATCCAGAAGTAAAATATAATCATAGTGAAAATAGTCTTGGCTTCTGGCGGAACACTACCTAGCACTTACATACGATTAATAAATTAATCGTTGAGATATTATTTGGTGTCACGGATTTTCCGAGATGCACTGTCTAAATCGTAAATTTTGTCCAACTTATAGTTTCTCTTGTAACTTCGAATGTTTATTTACGATTATCATATGGAACCTTTCGGCCAAACTTAACTTATGTATTATTAAAAATAATTTGCCCACAACAAAAAAAAAATAATCCGTATATTATCACTAATAATTTTTTTTTTCTTTTCAGGTAAGTCGTCCAATTTTTGACTGATTTTAATTAAATTGTGAGTATGGATATTTACAAATTACAAAATGTTAATTGTTAAAAAGGTTGCTCATGCACATACATTTTTATGTTATTGTTCTCCTGCTAGATGCACTTTTGGAGTACAACGGTTTATTTCACTGTTTCGCTCAGACTAGTTAAGTTTAGCCGTAGCAATAGAGGTTAAAGGTAGGCAAACAGAAAAGTACACACAAAGGGAGTTTCATTCTCTCAGAAAACAAAAACTCATCAGGCAACACTAAAATGGCAAAATACTGATTTTGATATCATCAGGCTCAGAATTCAATTCGAGGTTTTTAAAAACGCAAATTTAATTTATGTAAATAATTTACTATAGTTCTGTTATTTTTAAAATTTTGCTAAGTTACAATTTGGAGAAACCTCATTTTTAGTGTTAGTCGATGTAGAGTCATGTTAGGCAGCGCAAATATAAATATTAGTAAGACTTGCATTTTGTGAGCGGCACTATGAAGGCTTAGCAACTAAACTTTCTAATCTTCCTAGAAATCGAATAGTTTGAGAGGTATCAGTATTTTACACGTGTAGACAATGAATAAAATAACTTTCAAAAATGGTGACAATAGTACAGAAAATGCAAGCATGAAAATTATAGTTTTGTTAGCAATCAAAACATTTTAATTCGCATACATGACATCGGAAATAAATTGTTCTATACTCACTTACGAACTCAAAACCAATCAAATTACGTGAAATGCGTTATACCACGCCTACTAGTTCCGAACTCGAGTTGCAATTGTTTTAACTTAATGTGATGAACGCAGTATTAAGCATTTACATAAAGAAAATAACAAAACTTGTTATATTCAATTTTTTCCAATATGGGGTAAGAATGAAGTTATCTGTTTCCGTGACTCCGGTAGTAGTGACTCCGGTATAAAAAAGTGGAACTTCTATAGACAATTAAATACCCACATGTACACTAAACAAAGGGCTGCCAAACTGTCAATGTTTTAAAATCACCACGCAATAAAATGATAAAGACACGCACAAGTTATCAGACAAGTTACACTATCAGTTTCTATGTTCAGATTAATGATTGATTACTGCATTGAATTGTAACTGGCTCCCAAATCTCTAGCTCTGATGTGTTTCCATTTCATTCCGTCTGTTCCATTTCCATTTCAAGAATACGCAAATTTTTTTTTTTGCTTTCCCATGCGGATATCCAAACTTGTGCTAACTGTAGCAGTTATTTCTTGACGTAGTGCTGATTTTGCTGACATCCTTTCTCCTTGCGGTACTCGCGCTCGCCTACATGTTAGAAAACATGCATATAACACAACAATGCAATTGCTTTACTTACCCTGCCATCAAGAGCTACAAATTTTCACGATAGTTGTGATTCACGGTGTGATATTTTCAGGAAAAACAGGAATATGTGCATGGTGACATTTTAGTACTCAGAGGCCCTATGAAAATTTTATACAATATCGTGTACAAGTGATTAATATTGAGAGTAAATGGCTTGCTGAAAGTAGCACCAATCTGAACCGTCATAATTCGAGAAGTGAATGATGTCGAAGATTCTAAGCAGCCTACACAATAATTTATAGGCTTAGGTTGGTTAATTTACTAAAATTTATAAAAGAATTACCACCAATTAAGCGTGATATTCATTTTCTTCTTTTGGGATGGCAACCGATTCGCCCTATGAAATTCTCTCGCTATCTGCTCTTAGATCATATCTCATTTTCAATCTATCGCAGGGCTTTGCGATATTGCTTCCCAGGTGAAAGATCTTAACAATTTATGGAAATTTTGGGATCAGTAAATTTTGTGGACAGTAAATGAACGAATGAATGTCTTGTTGAACCAATGGTCGTTGATATGTAGTTCTTTCAAAGAAAAACGACCCAACTATGCCACCAGCACATAAACCACATCAAAAAATAACTCTTGGAGGATGAGCTACTGCTGTATGAATAACATGAAGATTCTCCGTTCCCCAAATCCGACAATTTTGCTTATGTAAAAAGATGATTTTTGATGAAAAACCTACATTTCGTTCAAGAGCATCAAATTAACATAACGACGACGATTAATGGCCTGGTGACTTCAATTTTTGAGTAACTTGAATTTTGTATGGATGCAAATGAAGATCAACATGCAAAATGCATCCTAATGTGGTTCGTGTTGTTTGTTGTTTGTTTAGTTCTTGTGAACGATGCCTGGTTGATGTGCTTGGTTCATTACGAACACTTTCACTAACAGCTGCCACTGCATCAGAAGTACAAACTGGGTGAACGATCAATAATTTTGCAAAATTGCAAGCTCAGTAGGACGTCCATGTCGACTAAAACTCTCAAGTTATTTAAGTAATGTTGTTGTTTTTGAACGATAAAAAATTTTTACAGTCAAAATGCGTTTTGTTAAGAATTAAGAATTTTAACTGCAGACCAGAAGTACGAAAATGCAGAGTTACTTTAAACTATATTCTGTGATTTCTCTTTTTAAATTGATACCTGGAAATCCGAAATTTCTTCATGATAGGAGATTTTGATTTCCAGGATTGTTGCTATCGGAATTTTGATTTCCGAAATTTTAAGTTCCGGGATTTTGATTTTCGTGATTTTAAAAACGGAACTCCGAGGCTAACCCTATACATTGTATATACATATGTGTAGTTAGCCTAAGATACCCAAAATAAATAAAAGGAATCCCCATTTTAATACGATGAGATAGACCGATTTGTTATCGACCCCGAACTTGATCAATTTTTGCAAATTTTGAATAAATGGAATTTACACATTCACTGTATCGGATTGGCCAGTACCCAGTGATTTACGACGGACATGGTATATATGTCTAATTAGCTAAGGAAATCCTTAACAAATAAAAAATATCCCCATTTTAATACGATGAGGTAGACCCATTTGTTGTTGAATCCGAATTTAATCAATTTTTGCAAATTTGGAATAAATAGAATATACACATTCACTTTATCGAGGATTGGCCAGTACCCAGAAATTTACGACGGACATGGTATTTATGTCTACTTAGCTTAAGACATCCTGAACAAATAAAAATTATCCCCATTTTAATACGATGAGGTAGACCCATTTGTTGTTGACTCCGAACTTGATCAATTTTTGCAAATTTGGATTAAATGGAATTTACACATTCACTGTATCGAGGATTGGCCAGTAGTCAGAGATTTTTGACGCACATGGTATATAGGTCTAATTAGCTAAGGACATCCTGAACAAATAAAAATTATCCCCATTTTAATATGATGAGGTAGACCCATTTGTTGTTGAATCCGAATTTAATCAATTTTTGCAAATTTGGAATAAATAGAATATACACATTCACTTTATCGAGGATTGGCCAGTACCCAGAAATTTACGACGGACATGGTATTTATGTCTACTTAGCTTAAGACATCCTGAACAAATAAAAATTATCCCCATTTTAATACGATGAGGTAGACACATTTGTTGTTGACCCCGAACTTGATCAATTTTTGCAAATTTTGAATAAATGGAATTTACATATTCACTGTATCGGATTGACCAGTACCCAGTGATTTACGACGGACATGGTATATATGTCTAATTAGCTAAGGACATCCTGAACAAATAAAAATTATCCCCATTTTAATACGATGAGGTAGACCCATTTGTTGTTGACTCCGAACTTGATCAATTTTTGCAAATTTGGATTTAATAGAATTTACACATTCACTGTATCGAGGATTGGCCAGTAGCCAGAGTTTTTCGGCGCACATGGTATTTATGTCTAGTTAGCTTAAGACATCCTGAACAAATAAAAATTATCCCCATTTTAATACGATGAGATAGACCCATTTGTTGTTGACTCCGAACTTGATCAATTTTTGCAAATTTGGATTTTATAGAATTTACACATTTACTGTATCGAGGATTGGCCAGTAGTAAGAGATTTACGACGCACATGGTATATATGTCTAATTAGCTAAGGATATCCTCAACAAATAAAAATTATTCCCATTTTAATACGATGAGGTAGACTCATTTGTTGTTGACTCCGAACTTGATCAATTTTTGAAAATTTGGATTTAATAGAATTTACACATTCACTGTATCAAGGATTGGCCAGTAGCCAGAGATTTTCGACGCACATGGTATTTATGTCTAATTAGCTTAAGACATTTTGAACAAATAAAAATTATCCCCATTTTAATACGATGAGGTAGACCCATTTGGTGTTGACTCCGAACTTGATCAATTTTTGCAAATTTGGATTTAATAGAATTTACACATTCACTGTATCGAGGATTGGCCAGTAGCCAGAGTTTTTCGACGCACATGGTATTTATGTCTACTTAGCTTAAGACATCCTGAACAAATAAAAATTATTCCCATTTAATACGATGAGGTAGACCCATTGGTTGTTGACCCCGAATTTGATCAATTTTTGCAAATTTGGATTTAATAGAATTTACGCATTCACTGTATCGAGGATTGGCCAGTACCCAGAGATTTTTGACGCTCATGGTATATATGTGTAGTTAGCTTAAGACATCCGAACAAATAAAAATTATCCCCATTTTAATACGATGAGGTAGACCCATTGGTTGTTGACTCCGAACTTGATCAATTTTTGCAAATTTGGATTAAATGAAATTTACACATTCACTGTATCGAGGATTGGCCAGTAGTCAGAGATTTCCGACGGACATGGTATATATGTGTAGTTAGCTTAAGACATCCGAACAAATAAAAATTATCCCCATTTTGATACGATGAGGTAGACCAATTTGTTGTTGACTCCGAACTTGATCAATTTTTGCAAATTTGGAATAAATAGAATATACACATTCACTGTATCGAGGATTAGCCAGTACACAGAGATTTACGACGCATATGTTATATATGTCTAATTAGCTATGGACATCCTTAACATATAAAAATTATCCCCATTTTAATACGATGAGGTAGACCCATTTTTTATTGACCCCGAACTTGATCAATTTTTGCAAATTTGGAATAAATGGAATTGACACATTCACTGTAACAAGGATTGGCCAGTACCCAGAGATTTCCGATGGATATGGTATACATCATGATAAATTGTGTAATTTACATAAATTAGTCCAATGCTAATTCTGATTAGATTTTAATCATCAAATAGTCCAATGCTAATTCCGATTAGATTTGTTATTATTCACTTAAGAAAAACATTCAGCAAGGCCATCGTAGCAAGTCATAGTTGGGGTGGTTGGGCTGGTTGGATGAACAATTTGACCGTTCTAGTTGAAAAATTCCAATTAGGCTGGTGGGACAAGAAATATAACAACCAGGAGGAAGTAAACTACAAAGGCGGGATCTAATTGAATCCGTTCAAATGGTGCTCCAACATTGTATAACAGTATTCTTCCTCTTGTATACAAGTTTGCATTCCCTTACTTGCGGCACAAACTTTACATTCTCTGCGCCAATCTACAATATCCTTGCGGTAATTGACCTATTAAAACTGATGTCTTATCTTATCTAATGTTTTAATGATTCCTAAATATTCTTCGGATCTTCCAACGTGTGCTTCTTGTACAACATCTCAACCAAGGAACTATTCTTTGTCCTAATTATTACGTAAAAAAATCATGATAGAGTTCCTTATTCAACTTGTTGAAGAATGCAAAGTAAGTTTGAACATAATTTGCTAAGAATTTTAACTGCAAAGCCAGAAGAGCGAAAAATACAGAGTTTTTTAAACTGTGTTCTGACTATCCAAAAACTTAAAACCAAAATTTGGCTTCCGGGATTTTGATTTTCGGGATTTTGAAAATGGGATTCCAAGGCTAAAACTTTTCTTCTCAACCCTACTATCACCTAACACAATATTTGGTCAAGGCTCTAGTTTTCAATGGTAAAGCTTTTCAATAATGAGCGCAAATAATACAATAAAAGCTTTAGTGAAAAAAATAGCGGGAACTTTTATGAAATCACACTTATAGAACGGATAAATGTTTACGCAAAACGGTTATATGTTGGTAAAATCTTTTTATGGTTATAAAATCAAACATATTTATTTCTTCTTGCAACCATAATATTATTACACAAAGTGTTCCTGTTTCCTGTTTCTGGTAAATAACAAATCTAATCCATTTAAAATTTATTGTGTATAAGCAACATATATAGTAGCTAGACATAAGTAAGCTACTCGGCTATAAAAATATAAAACATAATAGTAACAAAATAAAAATCAGGCCAAAATATGTATATGAAACAAGACATGACTTTGTTTATCGCCCCAAGGTGGTTAAGACCGTTCATAAATATTATATTTCATTCACCGCTCAGTTGGGAAAGATAACAACCCTACATATCCATAAATTAACCTTGTATGTATAAAAGCATAAAAATAAAACAATTAATATTTTAATAACTAATCATAACATGTAGGTGTGTAAACCTAAGAAACCGACAAAAACTATAATCTTACACATGAACATTCTCATAACAATATGTGTGGGTATACATAACTCAGGTAATCACTAACAACATATGCATGTATACATACGTATATATAAGGAACATATTGCCGTAACAATTTAAAGGTAACGATACGAGAAATCCTGTCATAAATTTGTATTAATAATCACTTAGGAACTACCAAGTAACTCCAAATGTAATAAATGTATAAAAAATTACTATTGTTACTATTATTTTTATCTTCATGAATATTTTTATTACTATTGTCACATATTTTTTTTCTATTTTTATTGTTATTATAATTATTATTATTATTATGACTATTATTAAAAATTTGAGCATAGAGAAATCCCTCCGTACTCGTATACTCGTATATGATAGTTCCAAAGCGTATATATGATGAACAAACAATGGTGCGGGAGTCTCCTATTGTTTTATAGTTGTGATGAGAAACAATAGGCATCCATAGTCTAACTCTACCTGTATAAAAACACTATCTCTCTCCCGTTAATAATTATTCATTTTCACATTTGGATAACGAACGTGTACCCTACCCTCCACTCGTATTCGTTTACAAATATTATAAAGCACAATAAAACCGAAAGCAAAATCATTAAAATTATTGAAATAGTTTTGCCAACCATATTTTATGGATTCAGGACGTGGGCGTATCGTCGTTGTGTGATAATGATGGAAATAATTATCTGGAAACCGAAAATTTTCTAAAATCGCTATAATGATACGAAAGGAAGTTAAATTAACTGGCAATTTGAGATATGAATATAGTTTAATGTTAAACGTTCACGATATAAAATCTGATCAAATCCGTATTTTCTTCTTCAAATTACATTGCACTCTAGCAATTAAAATTTCATTTAAATTCGGCCTAGGCAAATTATTTGATTGGGATGAGGAAAGTCGTTTAATTTAACGAGTAATTTTAAAAGAAAGTAATATGAACATTTATTTGTAAAAGAAGATACAGCGATTGTCGCTATGTGGGGAAAAAGTATGCTTACGCATTGACCAAATAAAATAATTTGAGAAATTGGCTTTTAGCCTATACGCGTATTAAGTCTTCAAAATTAAATGCTAGAGGCTGAAGCCTCTGATCAAGTAATCAGAACCTCGGCCCGACCAACCAAACTCGAAAAATGTATGAAAAATGCTGGAAAATCAACAATTTTCACTGCAAAGCTGTAAACTGACAAATAAGTATGTTGGTCATCTTCTCTGCGATTTTCCGCATCAACATGAGGTTTTTCGGGGATGGTATAGCGCAAAATATGAAATTACGCTACTCGCCACCAGTGGCAGCACTATAACAAACGAGAATTTCTGTTGTTATTTTAAAACCAATGGAAATTTTTTATTCATTTTTTTTAATAAATGCCATCTGTTGGGGGCCGAAGTACTCCTTGCTCGCGGTTCTCTTTGTCGTCTTACTTTACGCAGTTCCTGCCAAATCGAAGACATACGGCTATAGGACCGATTTAAGTTTCCGACAAATTGACAAAAAACCTGACAAAATTTTAAAAGTGTATATGTATACATAAATATCCTGATTAAATGTTACCTACACTAATCATGTGTAGTGGCGGTTCGATGGTCAATGAGAAGGTATCGTAGAGATGTCTACGCTTAACGGTATATAAAATCATGGTTATTATAGACAATTCTTAACGTTTTCTAGAAGCCAACATATTTAAGTGGTGGGGCAGTTATAGATTTTTTAACTTTTAAAGTTTTGCTATAGTAAAAAGTGAAGTGGCGGTTCGATGACCAATGACAAGGCATCGTAGAGATCAGTCATAGATGTTTTACACTTGCTATAAGCTTTTTACTGCCATCCCGCATATTTCACTAAGCACATGCAGAGGTCTCCACGGTGATTTTTGCCGGCTCAGAGAGAAGTGCTAAGGGTCGTGGGGTTTGAGGCTTGCATGGCTCCTGGCTTACACCGTGTACAGAGATGTTAATCAGAAAAACCGCAAATAATAATAATAATAATAATAACCCGAGTTCCGCCGAAATTTGTCTGCCGGAACCTGAGGAACAAACAGAGAAAAATTTAAAAAAAATTTAACCGAAGAGAGGTGCCCCGGTGCGCGCATCCGTCCGAACTCACACGGTGGTAAACACCGGTCACCAAGGGACCGCCAACCTTACGCTGACACAGGATGGGAATTCCTCCCTCATCATACACAACCAAGAAAATTAAGAATTCATTCTTTTTATTTTATTTTATTTAGAAAACGAAAAGAACAACCACTTCCCACGAAACGAACAACCACTTTAAACAAGAAGAACAACCACTTCCCACAAGAAAAACAACCACTTCCTCCAAAAAAATAAATATGACGGAGCGAGAACAATATGTACCTAGTGCGAACAACACCCGATATTCGGTGTTCGATTACAATAAGAAATTTTAAAATTCAAAAGATGGAAAATGTATAAACATAAAAAAAATTAAAAAAAATAAACAAAAAAAATCGTACCTTAAAATAAACTTACGGTTGCGACCTTGGGCGGTCGTAGTGCAGGGTCGCCGCCTCGGACCGTTGGGCGTCCTTTGGCCTTAAGTTTGCCTGAATTTACTTATAATTTAATTTAAGCGGTTTATGCCCAAAAAAAAAACCAATCTGGCATCGCTCACCAAAAAAAAGTTAAAATCGACTATCATCACAAAACTCAAAACTCGAATCATCAAAAATCAAAACTCGAACCCTAACCAAAAATTCTCGTACCGAAAAAACGACGCGCAAAACGTTCTAGAAGAATTTTGTTTCTTTTCTGTTTTCCGTTTACATCAATTCGCATTGATGTAAACGAGACGCATATAAGAAAAACATTCTCCTAGAGCGTTTTACTTTGCACACACTCGATGCATTTTGGTCTCGCTCCATCACAATTTTCGAACAACACAAGACTGGCACCCCCCGCATGTGAAAAACTGTGCTAAAAACCACAAACCGAAGAAGTATAACACAAAAAATGTAACACAGATGGGGGTGTCATATGTAAAATGGCATAAATCATTATGTCACTAAAATTATTTGTAAAAGGAAACTTGTTAGAGACAAAAGGTCGTAACACACTTTTGACCATAGCAAAATTTTAAAAGTAAAACAAAAATCTATGACTGCCTGTTTTATGTGGGAATAAATACAAACTTTTTTGTGGCATTACCACTTGCCGTCGCAATCACCAATAGACTACCATAATGATGATGACAATAGTACGGGGTATTGTATTTTTGTTTATATATGGGAAGGGAGCACAAACATGTATATTACGTTATATTTGAAAGGGTGCACATCAAAAACGAGTACATTACACCCCGCTACTCTCGATTAAGACGCGTACGTGGAAGGAACGGTTTTCGGCCTGACGATCGACGAAGGGAAGCTTCATCGATTTCAGATGGTATTATTTTTTCCCGCTTCTTCATCCGTGTTGTTCCATATGTGGTGCGATTGATAATGGACCATCGGTTAGTTGTTGTATCCCTAATGTTGATTGTTGAATATCGAGCGGTGTTGGAACAACGTCGTCAAAGGGAGTTGGAATGATTAATGATGGTACCGGTAGAACGGCTTCTGAATTAACAATATCATTCGGACGAATTGATTGAGGTTGTTCTATCGGAATTATAGTTGTATCATCCGTTTGTAGAGCGGACAAAATTTGTGCCCGGTGGCATGGTGTAATTATTACCCGGTAACTTCAAAGGAGGCATCCTTTGAGTGTGCTCATTTCAGCACGACGAATTCAAAATGGCTGGAGTTGTTCAATGGGTTTACACACTGGCCATCCATTCAGTGTCCTCTGAATGTCATCGGCATGAACGGTCGGCTTGTGGATCGCATCTATAAGCAGCACTTCTTTTTCCTCTGTGACGATTGATCTGCCTGGAACTAGAAGTCTACTAAGACCGTCATGATTCCCCACATCCTCCCCGCACATTAGACGAGTTTGAAAGTGTATGCGTTCAGGAAAGTACTCCAACGAATCATTCTCGGCGATAGAATCAGTGGAGTTAGAACATCCTGTGGTAAAACGTCCAAGTAGCGGCTTATGGTCCGTCAGAATAACGAACTCACGACCGTAGAGAAAAACATGGAACTTCTTAACTTCAGTAATAATAGCCAGAGCATCACGATCACCTTGGCTGTATCGTCGTTCCGTTTCGGTCATCGTTCTCGAGGGGTAAGCTATGGGACGTTCTTTCGCTCCCACTTGATGTGACAGAATGACGCCATTTCCGCAGGAGGAAGCCTCACATACTAGCAACAACGGGTATGTCTCACTAAATAGCATTATGACGTTGCTGGACATCAATGCATCGTTAAGTGCATCGAACCTGCGCTCCTTGATAGATCCCCATCTCCTATCAAGAATGTCCTCTCTTGTGAAGCAACTGGTACAAAGGTTCAGCAAGGGTTGCGTTATCTTGAATGAAAGAATGATAAAAATAATTTAAGCCTAGAAAAGCGGGGGTGCTAGCGGGGAAAGCGTGGTGGGGTGCTTCTAATGGTGTCAATTTTCTGTTGCATTGGGTGTAGACCTTCGGAATCGATTCTATACCCGAGAAAATCGGCAGATGAACAACCATTTTGACATTTGTCTTATCAATTCTATTCAAATAATTTTTTTCTGGCATACTAAGGTAAAAAGTTAGTGGTAATTTTTTTGAAAACAAAATAAAATTGGGAATAACTTTCCCTCATAATTCTAATATGGAAAAATAATTCCCAATTTATAAATAACATCAAACTTTTTTTCTCAGTAGGTTAGAAAAAACTGATTTATAGCTAAAACCTATGTAAATTCAGTTCCCTATTCCCAAGGAATTACCAGAATAGGGCTACAATGAGCTGTTGGTACGGTTGAGCAACCTCGAGTTTTTCAAACACGGAACCATTTGGTATCGACAACAATAAGTGATTTGCTGATGGAACCGAGAAACAATGCGGTGTGAGAGCTTTATTCACTGTTGGTTTATAATCGCCGCAAATTTCCACGCTGCCATCGGACTTCGGAACAGGAACTATAGGCGTAGCCCAATCGCTGTATTCGACCGCCTCCAAAATTCCCTGATGAATTAATTTATCAAACTCTACTTCAACTGCTGCTCGCATGAGAATAGGAATTTTCCGTCATGGCAAACGAATCGGAATGACTTTTTTATCAACTTGTAGAACAAGAGGAGTCCCACTGTAGGAACCCAGCACAGGTGAAAATAGGTGACTGTATATGTCACCAGTAGATCGGGAAAAGCTGTCTCTGTGATTGAATGTACTCCTTGAATGGAAATCCCTAAAGGCTCGAACCAATCGCGCCAAGTACACTGGTTTTGTTCACGGTGGTGATGTATAATGGTAAACTAGAAACCGGTTTACCGCGTTGTACTGTATATCTATGTGAAAACATCCCAAAATATCGATTGCATTCCGCTGGAAATCAAACAGTTTCAATTTTGCCTCATGAAGTGGTGAGCAGCTGAAACATCCTTGTGATTTTGATGGTTCTTTCTGTTGATTAATTTTGACCGGGGCTATGTGATGTTTAGGCATGATTTGCTTCACTTGCTGTGCTTCAGCAATAACCTGTTGATTCTTCTCGGCAGCTTCTGCGGCAACGCTGCGATTGATAGCTGTATATTGATCGATGTAGCGGTAGATGTCTTAAGGGTTTGGTATTTTTGCTTGTGTATGGGAACACAAACTTCTATATTACGTTATATTTAAAACGGTGCACATCAAAAACGAGTACATTACACTGAGAATACTCCTTAATAGGATTTTTCGATATTCAAGTTATCCTTAACAATATGAAGACTGTAGCATACATGAAAGCATTGTCTCGGGAGAATGTAGACCTTCCTTTAAACCGATTAGTCATTCAATGCTATACTAACCAGGATGGTTAACGCCGAACTAAAGAGCGATCCACTATTAGAAGACGTGGCACATTCTTTGGGATATATGGCAATCTACAGATTGATCGATGTAGCGGTAGATGTCTTAAGAAAATACTTAGATGTGATAAAAGAGATACTTAATACAAAATGGCATTTTAATTGTCACAAAATTGAATAGAAGCTGTGAACCGAAGGGCAACCCACCCAACATAGGGCTAGTTCTATTTAATATGAAGTACAAAATCACGAATGTTCTCTCACGTTAAACTGCACTACATTCACTTACTGATAAAACAATATTTCTGGTCACTTTTTTGAACAGTAAAGGAAGTGGAAGGGGTTTTTTCAGTGCTTTAGCTTGCAAAAAACAAATTAGATTCATAAGGTGTATGACTAAATAATAAAAGTCCTGATAAAAATGGCAAAACATAATCTAGGTCATTTGTGATATTTTGATGGTTTGTGGGTTCAAAGAAACATCCAAAAATGCGCTATGCGATGCTGGAAGCGGTTGCGTTTTCATTATCACTACTGCCTATTCCTATATGATCATGGAACATATCGTTTGAAAGGCCTTGAAGAAGCTTTAATTTAATTATTTACGTCTTAGTTTATAAGTTCATCGTGTTGGCGCTGGTGACAAATTATTCGTTTACATATTTACGAAGGTTTTGGAAAATGCCGAAAAAATTACTAAAACACGTTATCATAGTTTAACGCGTTTAACGCGTACTCCTGCTACGGCGCTGAAGACTGATATTTTTTTTTCAATTCAATATTGACTTTGTGGTCATCAATTGTTTGCGGTTCATTCACATAGGCCTGAGATTTAAGGTAGCTCCAACAGCAAGAAGACTAAATCGCGCAATATCGGTGGCCAGTTCACGTCGCCGCCGCCAATCATTCATTCAAAAATTGGTATCGTAGCTACAGTTGGTTTTGTGAAATTTGGGTAAACTTCCAACTGTTCCAAAGTCCAATTAGCGAACGCATTTCGTCATCAAAGGTCATTTATCTTAAGCTCCTGATTCAGTTGGATTTTATACAGTTGCTGATTTTTTATACGGTTGCTGATTTGATGATTTGCATCAACGCATGAACGCGCATAGAATGCAAAAATATGTTACTTCAACATGTCACTTACACAATTAAAACACACAATTACACAATTAATTTAATTGAATTTGTTTTCATAAACAAACACAAATCTGACATTTCATGATCATGGCCACCAACTTGTAAAACAAAATTGATCATTGAAACTGCGTTATCGACATTAGAAATTATTGCAGGTTGCAATTTTTGGCTGTTTCAGGTATCAATTTTGTTGCGGTATGCGCCATGTAATTTTTATTCATTCTTTCCGTGTATGTCGACGAATAAAGTCAACATAAAAATTAAATAAAAAAAAAGTTATAAATTGTGATCAATAAAAAATTTATCTTTTGGGTTATCATTGAACAAATTTTCGACGACGTGAAATACCAAGCAGTGTAATAGCCAATACAGTCCAATTCAACAACGCGAGGGAATTATACGCGCAGCCAGACCACCACGTTCATCGCCACGTCTGCTGTGCCCCTCCAAACAACATCACTGTTATAACTTAACAAATTTTAAGCGTCCCTATATTGAAAGACCCATTACGATATTTTTATGGATCAAAACTTCTGCCAAATTGATGATGAAGACGATGACGATTACCACATTTTGCTGAGATGTCTTCCGGCCAACATAAGTGGAAAATTGGTTTGGTGGTTGGACCGAAGTTTTGATTACCTCCTTAAGCTCTCTACATCCTGCCACTAGCACTGCTTTTTGGAGCAAACAGTAATGAGGACACAACATGTTCTTTTACAAAACTTAATTATTATTGTACTAACCTGCTTTAACCTTTCTTTGTATTTTCATCATCATTGCAAAAAGTATTCATCATAGCTTTTTATTTCAGAAACATCTAGCAAAGAAATATGGATATTTTTTTTCATGCTAAAAAATCCAGCATATAGTGTGTTATTATTTATTAATTGAAACTAAAAATATTTTCATACAAAAAATAATTTGGATACAAACGAAATTTTCCAATTTATTCGAGAAATACGTAAAGTCACCTTAGAAAACTTTTTCCTGGAAAATTTTCATTTTAATTCCAAAGTTCCATTTCCCACTGTGTGTGTAGGTTTTGGTTTTTCCTAATTTACTAAATATAGATTGTAGGTGTGCTCTACCTTGAAAACGTTATGATGCTCTAGATTCGTTCCATCGTCATAATAATTTATTTAGCTTCTGTATAAAATTACATTAGGCCTTTGCATCAGATTTTTTCATTTTTCCGGGAAATTTTTTTATTTTCCTTAAAATTTAATAATAAAAATATAATTTTGTCAGATTAAATAAATAAGAAATACTATACAAAAAAGTCTAATATTGATGACTGTGCCGACTAAAAAAAAAGTCAAAGTGGAAAAAGCTCTACTTTAAAGCGAGGGAACTTTATCAAATTTTCTTTGTACGAGCATGATACGATAATCAAATAAATTTTCGTAAATTGTTTGGTTGAGAAGTTTATTTTTTGTTTCCCTATCCTCCCCCCGCCCAATAAACTGATCCTAATAGAAACTTAATGTTATTAAATTAAATTTTCTTTCATTTTTGTCTTATTAAAATCAACTCATTACGGATGTACATACATACGAACATATATAAAAAATATGATTAAGGATTTAACTATTATCCAGTAACTTAAAAAATAAGTTGTGTAACATACACAGAACAATTTTTTTTATAAATTTATATGCCTTTCAACATAAAAATTAAAAAGTTTTAAAAAAATAAACTTTTGTAATTATAACAGTACACTAGACTCTCTATATACACATAGTAACGAGTGAGCGAGGAAACGAGCTTTAGAGAAAAGTTTCTTTTAATTTAATTTTTCGATATTTTTTTTTTTTGCGTGCTTTGCTAATATTTCGTCTTGATTTTATGTTCTTAGTTTCTTCTACCGTTGTTAGTAGAAATAAAATGTAAGATTTTACGACTTAATAACTAAAAGTAGTAATTTTGTTGTATATGTATTTCAAGAAATTTGTTATTTTTGAACTAAGATGTGTACATAAGAAATTATTTATAAAGTTTAATTGTGCAAAAGTAGTTTTAAGTCATATAGAACTTTCTTGCAGAAACTTTGATTCGAATGTGCTGCCAATCGATCTGACTTTGCCTTACAAACTTTTAAAACTATCAGTGAAATATTATTTAGTTCGAACAGAAAGTTCCAAGTTTCATTTTAAAAGCTTGATGTTATTTAAAAAAATATTTAGTTTAATTTATGATTTTAATTACGGTACTTGAAACCTGTTTAATATTTTCAATAAATAAATTTGCATACTTTGTTCCTTCAGTGTTGCAAACAAATCGAAATTGAAATCAGTTCTTCCAAACTCTAAGATAAGGGGACACAGTGTAACGCTAAAACCGATTGTGCCAACTCTTTCAAAATTATGAATATTACCAAACTTGACGTTTTGTCTTTTACATTGCCTAATTTTGATGCAACACTTGCAGTAATACCCCTGGATGTGATGCCCCTGGTTGATGGATGCCCTTAATGCGCATGTTTTAGTTTGTTCAATAATTTTTCATTTTCATGAACGGTTTAATTATACAGACTCGATCATAACGCAGTTACTTTCACGAATTGTTCAGTTTGAGCAAGCTCGATCAATCTCGATCACGATCGCGTTCAAGAGCAAGCGTTTATCTTTCCGTGGTGCCAACACAAAGCCACAATGCCATATTTGTTAGTATTACGAAAGTTACAAAGAAAACGCGCGTAAATGTTGCAAACCATGTATTTTACGCTCACCCGGGCAACTACAGCGATAACCGAAAATAGCTGCCTTTTCCTATACTACAAAATAAAACACTACATTTTTCTCATTGGCAGAGGACGTTTAATAACCTTAACCATTTTGCATTCAAAATCCTACGATCTAGTTTTCTCGTTCGAACAAAATTGCTCCAGGCAGATCTCGAACTCCACACAAAAGTTTCGGCGATTGATGAACGAAGTCTTCCACGATTTAAACTTTGTTTTCGTATAAATTCACGACATTCCTGTGGCATCTCAAACTCAAGAACATCACACGAATGATAATTGGAATATTTTTTTCAACGGCTACCCGAGCTTTATGTTCACATAAAGAGTTCGAAATATGTTTTCGGCATTAAAACGCTAGATTCTCTCTTCTCCTGAACGAACTGCCACCATTACGGAATTCTCGGGCCCCAGAACAATCAAAAGCATTCAGCAATTTATAGGAGTGGTAAATTATTAGCATCTATTTATTCCGACACTTGGCTGCTATATTGAAGAAGCCCAAGACAGAAATTCAAGAGCAAATTAGCTAATGTAACGATGTTAGTTCGCCAGCTAAACGACACAAAATTCAGTGTGACGACTCATGCATCAAACATTCTGTTAAGGCTGTTTTTTAACGGCATAATATCGATTGTTGGGAACCATTGGGATTTACATCGAAGAATTTATCAAACGCCGAATGAAAATACTCTCCATTTCATCGAAATTACTTCGTAATTTATCTAATGATTAAATACTTTAGATATTTTTTGATGAAAATCGGGACTTCACAAATCATACTGACTAGAGCGATTCAGTCTGAAACTCAGCCTAATCCTAGACAAGCGCGCCACTTGGATGATATTAGTCAATTTCCCACCGATATCCAGCATGCGAACCGAAAAGAAAACGTAGTCGTGGGTAGATTATCCCACATGACCGATATTGATATAACAACAGATGAGACACGTTTCGAGTATAAAACAAAATTCATCAGACAGCCCTAACCAATAAAACTCTATTGGCTCTTGTGTGAACTAAGTACGTTTACGTTTGTCACGCTAAAAGTATTGTTGGATTATGGCTATGTGGTTTTGAGATGATCACACTCCTGCCTTTATTTTAAAAAATTAGAAAAAATCGCTCAATGGCATCTTTGCAAAATTGGGCGATGGGTCAGATGATACAAACATACAGCACATTTTTTTCTAATTTTTCTTAAAGTAAAGCATGATTATTAAGATCTCAAACCCATATAGCCTTAATCTGACAAAAACTAGTCAACGTTCAAATACGAGTTGTATGGATGTTATGCTGTTATTTGGACCACGGCCCAAGTTCGCAAAGTTGTCACGAAACGAATTTTTTCTACAAACGAATTTAATTTTTGTATTTAACGTGATTTTTAATAAATTCCGGGCTGGACTAACTTCACAGAAGAATAAATTGGTTTTTTTTATTGATTAGTATTGCCTGATGATTTTGTTTTGTTTTTTTGCATAAAGTTGTTGGATAACCACACAAAAAGTAGGCTTGCGTTTTCAGAATTTAGTTTCTAGTTGTGCATCCCACTCTAGTTTCAATATGAAACTAGAGATTTTTAAATTCTTGGATTACAAAATATAGTGCGAAACATCGACGGGGTACAAATTACTCATACATCGCTCATCCACTTCAACGAAAAATTCACAATCCTTGACACAATATTTCACATCCCTATGTTCATGCTACTTGTAAGTTTATTACAGCTCGCTATACTTCTGGCCCAGTACAAACATGGGAACTTTGGGGAAAATTTATCAGTTAGAATTTTCAATATAATTTTTTGATATACTTTACAAAAATAGTAAATTTTTTTTTTTGTGTTTTTTAGATTTTGAAGAGCCCAGAAACTGAAAAGTGCTTATATGGCCGCAGAAAATCAAAAACTTATATTGAAAATTCTTACCAATAAATTTTCCCATAGTCTCAGAACCTTTATGAGTTGTTTTGTATTTCCGCTGGAATGATCCGATCCGAGCAGACTGATGTAAATGGCTTGAAGCTGTTTAGAATTCTTTATGTGTAAAGTATAGGGTTTCTGATTCCTCATACGTGCTGAGGTCCAGCGGTTCCTCAAAATTACATAGAAAGTGAATTTTGAAGCGAATCTTAAATGATTCGCTACTTAACGATGTCCATGAACCATCCGCTCTTTTAAATCTTTTTCTTTTAATTTTTCAGAGACAAGGACCACCCCCTTCCATTTTATTATTTAATAGTCTCCAAAACGTCCTTTGGGCAATCCTTATTTCTGTATTATAAACTTCAAAATTCTCCTTGTAATTCTAATTCCGAAAATCTCTAGTAGTTAAGCTGTATTTCAGACTCTTCTACATAGTTTTTAGATAAGTCGCCTAGGTCAGTCCCGTAGGTAAGCAGAGTTTAGAGAACGGTTGCAGGCACTTGAGATTTACCTTAGAGCCCGAATCCTCCATTGTCTCAGGAAACGTAGGATCCCTCGAAGATAAGGTCTTTCCTAGCATTTCTCTGTATATGTTGCAGTTTGCCCTCCAATGGTTCCTAAAGGCCTTGTATGGGTAGCAGATATGTATGGGTAGCAGATCGCTGATCGAAAAAAGAACGCTCCTTCGATACTCTTCAATCCTTGACTATAAAAAAATAGTGACAGAGGCGAGAGTCTGGTCTATCACCTACCTCCTAATTTTCGTAAACCATGTTTTGGTTATTGTCCAATATTGTAAACTACAAAAATTACTCACCTCTTTTATTGGGTTCGTGTTTCAAGATCCTGCGATGCACATCCGTTTCACATCCTATAACAGCATTGATTTTTTCCTGTTTGCCTGCTAGTCGAGTCATTTGTGACCAGTGACTATAAAAATATGATATTTGTATGAAAAATTAGCCAGTTGTCATGACAATAAGTGACTTGAGGCGGAAGGAACAATTATAAATTATCTTGTGGTATTGAATATTTCGACAATGTTGCCGACTTTAGTTTCATAATAAATTTGCCATTTGAAACGGTGAACGACTCTGCTAGCGAAGTAAGGCTGTTATTTTGCCAGGTCTGGTATAGGGACCTATCACTGAGCCGTATATTACTTTTTCTCAAGGATACAAGTTGTAATATTTCTAGATTTTTGTGAATATATGATTCTAACCATTTCGCTGTAACAAGGCTTCTCCCAATTTTGTGAGTCTGAGACTTGGTGAAGCCAAAGCTTCTTTAGTGTGATGTAGGTTGATTTACTCGTGTAAAAATGTGGGAAAATAATGTTTTCCATCCTCTCTATTAGTTGTAGGAGTATCTCTTCATTATATTGACATCTACTGCGGGTACCATATCCCATGAATTGAGTGTTTGTGGCCAACAATCGATTTTATTTTACCTGCACGAATCCCGGATACATGTACTTACTGGAATTTTGTTAAAACTGTCTTGTATAATCAAAACTGTTATTTTAACATCAGTACAAATATTGTTAAAGCTCCCATTGAAGCTGCTACTTCCAGTACACAAACTTCTACCAAATTTCGCAAGGATCGCCCAACTAATAGAGAAAGTTTAAGTCTGAAGTTTCATTCCAAATAGTCAATCCGGCTATTTTGAGATGCCGAATGTCTTTAGAGATGCCGAATTATTTTGAAATATAATTTTTCTCTGAACTCGTCAGTTCCCGTAAAATTTGTAAATGATCTAACGTAATTTTGTTTGAAAATTACTTTCAATCGTACAGAGCCGATTTTTGTTGAAAACAGTTTTTTGTCGAAAATAATCATTTCTGGTTAAGTTTTGGAAAAATAATTTAGGCCGATATTTTTCCTTAAATTTAATTTAAAATATTTTTGTTCTTAACCATTTATCTCGTAAATGCTGTACTTTCCAAAAAATTTACAAAAAACGAAAAACACCAGGAGCGGTGTTAAAACAAAAAAAAGCTCGTATGAAAACTGTCATTTTTGGTGGGCAGAGTTTATGATGAAAACCGGTTTTGGTCAAAAATGGTCATTTCCGCTTAGATTTCAGAAATATGATCGAGGGCCCTATTTTCGAAACCGGTGGAAATTTCCACATACGGAATATAATTTGCTTTAAAATTCTTTATATTTTTCGAATTTTTCACCAGCTTTAATCAATTTTTGTAAGTTCGTTTGCAAGTGGTGTATTATTTATTTCCCTACTAAGAGAAAATTCCTAGTGGGTAAATCGAGTCGAAATTATTTCACCGATTTCGAGAATAGGGACCCAGGGTAGATGTTGTTGCAAATTTAATTTAAAAATTTTTAGTTTAAAGTTGTTTACTTCAAATCTCATACCTATCAAAATATTGGCAACAGAAAAAAGCTCCTTTGAAAGCTGACACTTTTGGTGAACCCGTTTAAGCCAAAATTCACGGGGATGATCCAATTTGTGGAAAACCTTAAGTATTAAGTTTCATCCCGATCAATCTACCTTTCTACGCTGTACAGGACCGAGTCTTTGTTGAAAAAAAGTTTTTTGTCAAAAAACGCCATTTCTGGAAAAATAATCTAGATCCGTATTCCTTTAAATTAAATTTGGAATCTTTTAGTTTGTAGTCGTTTCTTTCGTAAATGCTATACTTCTCAAAATATTTATAAAAAACGAAAAAGCTTTCGGCCAATGGTCAATTATGTGATGGACAACATTACGCATACAAATATAACTGAAAGGGAGAAACGGGTGACCACTTATTTTGGAAGTTCCATCCGGAAGTTAAATATTATTGTTTAGAATATGGTGTTACATTTTTTGGTGTGTGTATGAACAAACTAATTTGTTTTATTTAGCCAATTGGGACGAGTATACGATTTGGACGTCTGCTGAAAGTTTAATTTTTGTGTTCTATAAGAAAACAAACATTTTAACCCAAAACAAAATCCACAAAAAAATTGTTTTCAAACTCAGCAGATTAAACTACTAAAAATATTCTATATAATAATCCTGTAAAGATTAAATATAATTTCTCATGTCGACTTACCTTTATATATCCTGAGGAAAGTAAACACCAAGGAATTAAAAAAAATATTGCGGTTTTCCGGTTGCCAGAAATATTGATTCAATACAGCTGACACAAATAATGACCAAAATAAAGGTACACCAACGCGATTTTTTACTGTTTTCGGTTAAATCACCAAACAATAAGACATTTTTCCCGGAAACTCTAAATCTATAATCCTGCCTTGCACCAAACCAGTAAATATAAACTGTGTACAATAAACATATACTAGTGTGGTGTTGAGCTTTTTAGAAAATTAAATTTTCCATAGAAATAAATCCGTAATGTAAACACTCACACATATACTCGTATGTATATATAGGTGGTAACTAGTAAATACCTACAACAAAATTTTTTACCAAAAAAGCTATATATTCTCGTACTCGTACTGTATTCTAGGTCATACCAAAATAACAAATTTTAATATTTTAATATGTAGATTCAACACCATATTTATAAATAAATTGGTTTTAAAAGCTTTCTACACATACGAATATCAACTGTGCTTCGTATATAGATCTATACGTAATCCTATATGACTATAGATATTAGATGCCAGATAGGTTGTTGCATAGGTGATAAGCCTATACACGTTTAGCACAAAATGAATCGATTTTTATTTATTTGATCGTTTAATTTTTTATTTATAAACATATGCCACAGCCTGGAGTATCTAGGATTTTTTTTAAAAAACCATACAGGTAAAAAATTAGTGGCTGAATTTGAGACGGCTTAGTCCAATATGCTCATCATTTTTCACCGATTTTTTTTTTAAATTTGATTTTCTTCTGCGATTTGTTGTTTACCCCAGTACTTCAATTTGCGTCATCTCGATTTGCACTGATATTTCGATTTGCATCGATAAATTTCAAAGTTGCCTCGTTAAATTTTATCGTTTTTGTTTTTACATGTTTATTGTGTTGCGGGGATTCCCAATATAAACTATTTACTATTCTCTTTTATTTGGGAATTTCCCGTTTAACATGAATATTTCATATTTCTACAAACTGAAAATTTTAAACCGATTTCAAACTGGTGTGAAAGTTGTGGATATTGGAAGAATTCTTACCAGGTTACCGGCTAACACAACAAGATCCATTTGCAATCGAGATAAAATCTCGAATAAAAGAATTTGCTTAAAGTGCTTCATCTTTACAATTTAAACAAATTACAAAAGTAAGAAGTGTCATACTACTGCTACTTAATATTTGGATCGATAAACAAAATCAATTAAGAATTCGATTTAGTAAAATGTGTAAATAAAAAAAAAGCTTAAAAGTATTTTTAACGATCTCCAAAAAGATTCGCCGTCATCTAGTGAAACAAAACTTGAAAAATTTGAAGCTAGTCAAGGCTGGCTGGATCGTTTTAAAGCTCGAAGAAACATGTACAATGTTGCATTAAGAGAAGAATTTGCCAGCGCCAATGAATTCACGATTCAATTAAAAGAGGTTATTGAAAATGGTGAAAATGGTTATTGAAAATTTAGTATTAAATGGTGAAAATATCCACCTGCTTAAAAATTAGGCTTACACTTCTGCTAGGAGCGAATGCTGAGGGAGATTTCAAATGTAAGCCTTTATTAATCTCCCACTTCGAAAAACCGAGAATTTAGTCTCCTTATTTCAGTAACTGATGGAGATGATAAGCCTACTAATAAAGATTTCTGGATAAAGTATAATATGCTAATGGCTATCGATAATATCAACCAGGCATGGGAGGAAGTGAAATCATCTTGCATGAACGGAATTTGGCGCAAAATATGACCCGAATGCGTCTCCAAAAATGATGTTGTTGAGGTAGTACCCGCAGTATTCGTAGAGGAATTTCCGAATTAGCTAGAAAAGGTAATATTGAAGGTATGGATGAAATTGACATTAATTGTGTGATGGATAATGAGACTGATACGTGATTCTCGAGGAAAGGAAATTAACAACTAAGCGAATTTCAAAAGCAATGCAATTAGTATCAGATGCAATGGACGTTTTTTCATCGAACGATCCTGATGGGAACCGAAGTGTGCAAGTTGGAAGAACTGTAGCTGATGCAATAAATTTCTATAAACTGAATTATTAAGAGAAGAAAGTCTTTACAGAACAAAGCCAAAGCAACTGCAGACAACCACAATTCGAATTCTTAAATCTTAAAATAGAATTTCCAGTTTACTTGCCAAAGGTTAAGGTCTGCAGTGTCGAGCTACGCGTATATCAACCATAGCTTACTTAGTATTAAACATATATATAACCATTATCGATAATAGTTGTAATTAGATGTAGGGTAACATTGGAACTCGGTGGTTGTTAAATGTGGCACAATAAATTATTTCATCGGAGTGTCTTAAACACATGCTTGAATGGCTGGGCCAAACAGGTAATCACATTTAAGTAAATATTTTTGGGCCAACCCCATTTACTTAAAAGAAGAGAAAGGGGAATATTCTTCATATAAAGGGTTATTTGTGCTTCAATTTTTATTCGTTATAAAGCGTCTAGTTAGCTTAGAAGACGGTCGTTTTTGTTTTTTCTTTCCTAAAATCAAAATATTTAATTTTTTTGGATTAATTTTAATTTGCGGTTTTCTCCACTGGATTTTGGCTTCAAGGATTTGTTCAAATGATAAGTATCGCTCCTCTTACATAGTTTTCTGTTATTTCTATTATTTGGCTTCTCTTTATTTGTTTCTTTTTAGATTTTTACACTTGGAGTCGTGTGCCCTTGGTGTCTGCGAAGGAAGTTTCTTCTATTTCTTTCGATTTCTATCTCTTTGCCCTCGGTTGTATTAAAATCTGTGCTTCGGACTTGGTCCAACAATTTTATTGTAGTCAGTTTGAATGTTCAGAGTGACGAACTTCGTCATACTTTTAATGGGGTCCCAATTGATGTTATTTGTTTATCGGAAACCTTTTTGTCATCCAATACTTCCAATTCTGCGTTGGCCATTAGTGGTTTTAATTTGTTCAGGCGAGATAGGGTTAATCCACCGGTAAATTATGGTGGGGTTTGGATATATGTTAACGAGCATATTAAATGTAGTATTGTATCGGTACCCCCCTCAATTTCTCAAAGGCTCGTTTCTGACCTTTAGTTTCTTTTTTTAAGTGTCTTCGTGAATAAGCGGAAATTTCTGTTAGGTGTGGTTTATAATCCTCCTAAAACGAACAAGAGGTCGTATGCTCGATTTAAAAAATCCCTTTTAGAGTGTCTTTTTAGTCATTTTTCCTGTCGGTATGATGAGGTTTTCATTCCGGGTCATTTTAATTTTAATATTTCTCAAGAGGCTCTATTTTCTCGTAGCTATTTAAATGTCTTAAGTAGCATTAACCTCTTGGTTTATAATACTGAAGCGCCCGCTTACTCTTACGCTACTGCAAGTGGTGGTTCTTATTCAATCATTGATCACGTTGTCGCTTTTTCTGATAATTCCATTTATTTTTTTAATCAATTGTCTCTTGGTATTGGCTCTCATCATGATCTGCTTGTTTTTTCTGTTAATTATTACTCTCGACCTAAACCTAAAAGTTTCAGCTATAGGGATTTTTCTAAAATTGATGAATCTCACCTTTCATCAACTTGTGGCTCTATTTGTTGGGACAATATTTTTTCTCTTTCTACTTCTACCGATCAAATTGACTGATTTATTCCTCTATTAATTATGTATATTATGTATTTAATAATTGCGTTCCTCTCACTATACTGTTTATTTCAGACCTAGATCCCACCCTTGGATGTCGCAAGAGATTTTGAGTGCTATTTCTATTTGTTTTTCCGAATATCGTCTTTGGAAAATTAGCCCTAATTCTTTGTCTTATCTTCATTCGGAGAGACCTCCAACGAATCTCTCACAATTCACACTTCTGCGCCGAAGTGCCACGATGGGACCCACGATGGACTTTACGGTCGCCTCTGGATGGACGACACATTCACTGGATTCACCACTCCGACCCTGTGGATGTCCTGTCAAAGGGAGGAAGGGGAATGGCAAGCCGACCCTGTACATATGGAACCGACACAGAATGAGAACTCCTCTCCCACCATACCGATCCGAATTCATTATCAATAATTTGTTTGTGTTATGGAGAAAAAGATCACAGAAAAAACGACGATAAAGAATAATAATCCTAATGCAGAAGTACGCGCAGAGGAAAATTTTATTCAACAAAGAGTAACCCAAATCGCAAGAATGAATGCGAAAAACAGGAAAACAAAAGAAATGAGTCGAACTAAAACTGAGATTGAACCGAAACAAGGTTACCGTACTGTTTTATTAGAAAATAAATATTATCCAACGAAGAAAAGATCGACCCATAAAAATGGATAACAACAAGGAAAAGTTGCACCAAAATATAATCGCTGAATTTGAGTAATTTTTAAGGGCGAGACCAATGTGAAACCAAACGCGTGCCTAGCCACCGCTATGGCGCTCGATTACAATAAAATATTTGAAAATGGGGTTGAATTTAAAAATTGAAATAAAAAATTGAAAAATTGAATAAAATTTAAAAAAATTAAATTTATATAATAAAAATCAGCGAACACCCGTTGCAGCACACCCTTGCCGTGACATCATTGTCACACTACACGTTATATCATTGTTGTTGTGATGAGCGCTCCTTAGAGCGAAGTTAAAACAACTCGCGATAAAATACACCGATTGAATTCACAAAATAAGAAGTTTTATTTCGTCGTATTTTGTAAACCACGAAATTCCGAAAAAACCTAATTTTTAGTGCGTTCCTAGAAAATTCGCTCCGAACAGAAAAAATAGATTTGTCTATAGGCTCACTCCATAAATTCTTCTCGGGACTCCCAAATTATTTTAATTTTATTTTAAATCACTCAAATTTGTATTGTACTCAACTATTCACTTAAATAAAACTAGTCCGGATTACTTTTCTCTACCTTTTACTCTAATTACTCTAATTTACTCTAATTTTATTATTGTTTTGTTTGTTACGCGCAGAGTATGCGACTAAAAAAATCAAAACTTGACTCTCTTTATCAAAAACCAATACGAGACTAACTTTTCGAAAAAAAAATTCTTGCACCAATAAACAAAAATGCGGAAAAGCCAGGTTTAATGCCAGGTTTAGTAGTCGTGTGCTATAGGCTCTAGTTAACGGTTTTGAGAAATGAATCTGTGTACGATGAGTGATACCTGACAATTTACCTTAGCTCCCGAGACCTGTAGGTGCATTACAAATTATGAAAGATGTTGTGCACACGTTCAGCTGAGATGTTTACCATCTGTGCCCATTTTATAAGTCCTTCAGTAGCTTTAGTAATCTCTTATACGGTTATCGCTGTGCATTTCCTTGCTCCCATTTTTAATTTCATGTTTTCAATGAATATGTGTATGAAACTTAATATGCGGATGGCTTTGCTGTAGGAAAATGTTTTGTTTAACACGACTGTGTACAGGCTGTCACTGTCATCATTTGAGTATTGTATATGATAAAATGAAATTGATGAAAATTTACTTTTTATCTCACATATAGTATCATCATAGAAGACTTCTGGCTTCGTAATTAGCAAATATTCCTCTGATTCAATTTACCATCCTGGCCCATGCCACCACTGATAAAGTATAACAAGTTTGGAAGGAAGAACTCCTCTTGAAGCGTAGTCAGCAGGATTATTTTCAGACTTGATATGATTGCAGTGATTTGGGGTAGCAATTCTTGTATACCAGCAGCCCGGTTTGCTACAAACGTTTTCCGTTTAGTAGGGTAGTCTGACAACCACGCTAAAAAAATCTCCCAGTCTAAATTTCTCAACCATAATTTTTGATACCAAGCGGGTTAAAAACTTTAGACGAGTTTGAAATTAATGTCCGCTTCGTTGAGATTCTATCTTCAGGTAGGCTTACCTTGAAGTATAATCGATCATCTAGGGAAGTCCATTGAACAACTAATATTTTGTTGGTTGAATTCGCTTCTTCAATATAAACCACTGACTCCCCCTCCTCGTGTGTAGGTTGGTCTCGCAATTCTGTAGCGTTCAATCTCCATTTTCGCAAATTAAGTCCTCGGAGTCGTAGCACATAAGTTAATTGATCTTTCAAATCCTTTGCATCGTTGATGGTATTCGCACCAGATAGGTAATCATCTATATAAAATTAGCCAATGATTTCGTCCGTTATTAATGGATACTGGTGTTTGAAATCAAGAGCTGTTTGCTGAAGAAATGTAATCGCAAAAAATGCTGAGCGAGCCATGCCAAATGTAACGGTAGTTAATTTATATTGGATTAGAGAATCACTAACATTTTCTCGCCAAACCATTCGCTGATATTCTTGATCTTCGTCGGCTACCAAAACTTGTCGATACATTTTTTCGATATCAGCTGTAATCGCAATTTTGTTGTTTCGAAAATTTAGCAACGTCATCCATAGGGTTGGTTGAATAGTCGGCCCGATCATAAGGATATCATTAATGGAATTAACATTGGCTTCATCTGCCACGATTCAGCCAAACATCGTATTTTGGGCTATTAAATTGTCCTCTAGATGTTTCGACGCCCTTCTCGTAATAGGTTAAAAAACCCATCGGGCCCAATAATAGGGATCTGCCAACTGCAACCCTTTAATTTTCTGAAAATTGATGGTATTTATTTCACAAAGTGATCATGTCTTCTGCCAGCTAGCATAGGACGGGGACAAGAGTCTCCTCCTCCAACTTGTTCTTGCATTTTCTGTAGAAGTCATTTGCAACCAGACCCAGCCTTCCAGCATGATCCCCGAAAAGGCAGTGCCCGGTAAGTAACCTCACAATTCTACCTAAATCAAGCTCCTTAGTGTGATTAAGATCTTGGAGCGCTTCAAACCCAGCTCAGGCCTACTTGCCCTGCTACCCTACCAGTCGGAGTGACGTGCCAAATTGTATTTGCTTGCTGTTTTCAGCACAGACATACCCCTTCTTACACATTGTCTTCCTTCTTCCAATTTGAGAGTCGTACCGTACCTTCCCAATTGGTCTGTCATGTAGTTTCCCTCAACATCAGAATGTCCTGGAACCCAGACCAACTGGATATTGAAGTGTTCACTTCAGAAAATCCAACGCCACCCTTGACGCCAGGGAAACTGAATCCAATGAAAGAATGGCCGCCCGGCGGTTCACATTAATAGTAATATCAGTCAACGATACTATACACTATGCCTTAACCAGTTCATGACCTCTTCAATCGCTATAACTTCAGCCTATAATTTTGTTTTTCAGCCACTCTCCCATCAAGCTTGAAGCCGTCTGTGAAGAATTTAACTGTCCCGGTCTTCACGATGAGACCACTCTTCCAATCCTCCATATAAGAGAGAATCACATAAAAATTTGCAAAAGCGAAGTGGTATTACATAATCCAAGACAATCAGATCATGTCTAACGGGAGAAGGTATAGCATAACATCCAAAGTACTATTGTCGTTTTCAGCGCCTCATTAATGAGCAAACAGGTTGTCATTATGTTCCTATATGATAATTTCTCCAGAGGCTAACATCCACTCACACCATACTGTAGTACGGGCCTTACAACTGCCGTGTAAAGCCAGGGTTTCAGCTCCGGTTTCAAGGCCCATTTCCTTCCGAAGGGATTTTTACTAGAGCCGAATGCCATAGTGACCTTTTTCAATCTTTCCATCGTATTTGGTTTCCAACTAAGCTTGCTGTCCAGAAGAATCCCTATGAATCTCGCCTTACCAGTAAAGGATAGCATGGTATCATTCAAAGTTGGGTGAAGCACTACCGGAATTTGATACTTCCTAGTGAAAAGGACCAGCCTTATTTTATATGGGTTGATCCAAAATCCAAATCTGCTGGCCCAGCCCGCAGGGATTGATAATGCATTCTGCATCACATTCCTGATTATACCCAGGTGCTCTCCCGAGACAGCTATCGCTACACCTCATCAGCATAAGCAACCACACCTATTCCCTTCCCCTCTAGTTCCTATAGTAGTCCATTGATTACTACATTCCAAAAGAAAGGGAGAGAGAACATATCCGATCACCGTCATGACCCTCCTGCTTCCTAGCTAGTAATTAATTAGCCTGTTTACTGTATATCTAATCTCAAGTGGCAACAATACTTCCATAATTGCTTCCACCTTCACGTTGTTCAAAGCGCCCTCGATATCGAAAAATGCTACCAGCGAGATTTCCTGAAAATCCAGTAACTTACCCTTAGGGTTACGCATGTTGAGACTGTGCCCAGTTTCTGGGTGCAATTATCAAACGAATTTACGAATATGGACAGCCAGCTGTGCGACCTTCTACCTGGTTTCGGGATGAAGATCACCCTAGCCTCCCTCCATTTCTTCGAGATGTACCCCAGCCATTTGAAGACAACCTCCAGCCAGGGAAGCAAGACCTCTGAGTTCTTCTGAATTTCTGGTGGTACAATCCTATTCGGACCAGCTAACCTAAAGGACTTAAAACTTTTAATAGCCTATTTTGTCTTCCGGATATTCAGAATATCCTCTCTACACTGTATGGATCCTCACTTCCCAGGAAGTGAGTTTTCATCAGAAGATTAAGAGTCTTTTCACTATAGAAGCCGTCCATTTGCCATCAAGTTTAATCAGATAGCCTGGAACAACTGGACTGGTAGAGAGAATCTTTCTTAAATGCGAGATTTCCAAGACTCTTTTCATTCTATCACAAAAGAGCTTTCACGAATTCCTTTGCGCCTTCCTTGTTTCTCTGAGGTATTCCTTATATGAGTCCCATCCTTGACTTTCTCGTGATCTTTTTGCTCTATTGAAAGCAGGCCTAGAGACTTTTCGCCACTCCGCAAGTGCCGAGGTTCACCAAACAGGATTTTGCTTTTCCCGGAGTCCTCGAACTCTAGATGGAATGCTATTCTCAAATATATCTCTATATACGCGCCATATTGTCGTCCTGAGATTTCTGAAAACGTTCTTATTTGTAATTTGGAGATTGAGCTTAAACGTTAGATACCAATGTTCAGAAGATATATATATATATATATATATATATATATATATATATATATATATATATATATATATATATATATATATATATATATATATATATATATATATATATATATATATATATATATATATATATATATATATATATATATATATATATATATATATATATATATATATATATATATATATATATATATATATATATAT